>JANHJO010009416.1:311679-333634 GCA_032468235.1 Pseudoxyrhopus heterurus
GGCAGCGGGGTGGGGGGGATGGGGGGAGAAGAGGAATCTATGCAGGGTTATAACCGGGGGTGGGGGGGAGAATGGGTGGGAGGAGGGGTCTCTCTCTCTCACCAGCACCATCGCGAATCGCTCTTCCAGCTCTCCCTGATCCGGCATGGGAACTCTTCCCGGCGGGGGCGGCAACATCCCGGGCCCCCCGCCCGGCTCCCCGCTCTCCGTGTTCCCCATCCCCGGCCCAGGCGGCTCCAGGGGAGGCGGGGATCGCTCGGCCCGTCTGGATCGTCGGTGTGGAAGTGAGCCGCCGTGGCCAGGCGGCGACAGCTACCTCCCGATCCCTCCCTCTGTGCCCGGCCTGGGACAAGACGAGGCTGTCGGGACCGCCCCCCGGCACCGCCCGCCTGAAGACATCGTCCGTCCAATAGAAGAAAGTAAGGACGGCTCCTTCCCGACCCTCCCTCTTCCCCGAGATGTGCTGCGCTGCCCCTTCCCAAGAAGCCTCCTCGTCCACACGTGGCGCCCCCCCCCCCAATTGCAGGGGCGTCTGGCGAA
This sequence comes from Pseudoxyrhopus heterurus, assembly GCA_032468235.1. Classification (NCBI taxonomy): domain Eukaryota; kingdom Metazoa; phylum Chordata; class Lepidosauria; order Squamata; genus Pseudoxyrhopus; species Pseudoxyrhopus heterurus. The sequence continues at coordinate 312,220 of JANHJO010009416.1, forward strand.
GGACTCTTCGCGACGCGAGCCGAGGTGGGAGTTCAAGCACCTGAAGAGGGCGCTTTGTTTTGAGGCAGCAACACCCCAAGATCCCGAACTTCGCCTCTTTTCCCTCCTGCAGGCCCAGTGGCCGCTCACACACGGTTTGTAAATAAAGCCCCTTAATTGAGGGCTTTCGATAAGGCTCGACTCCCGAGACGCAAACAAATTCAGCCCCAACGAATGTGCCTTTAGCTGCTCTTCGGTTCACCTTCATTCGAGAGAGACCTTTGAGTGAATAATGCAAATGCTTTCCACCCAAGTTCCACTCGGGGCATCTTTACTTCTAAGTCAGTCCGCTCCGTTCCGATTCTCGTGTTAAAACTTTGAGCCCCATAGTCCAAATGGCCCCTTTTCTACTTCTATGATACTCTGACCTTTCTGGTTTCAGCGAGGATCACTCGGACATGTAAAAGGAGCACGTACAGGGAACCCGGCAACCTGCAGTAAGTAACTACTAGAGGTATTTTTGCAGAAATGAAGCTCGATGGTGGAGAAGGAGGTGGGTGGGTGGGGGAACCACTACGACCTACAATTTTGAACATACTTCACACCGGGACCCTAAAAACCGCAACTTCAGAATCCTCCTGTTGTTAAAGATTGCACCCCCATACGAACCGGAGCATAAAATAGGAGTATGTGTATCTTTATACATAAACAGGCGTACACACCCCTAAACCTGAGCTCGGTGGAACTGTCTTCCCGAGCAAACTGAAAACTAAAGGTGCATCTTTTCTAAAAAGACGTTACTCTCTGAAAATGGACTCTCCAGTCCCGAGAGCGAAAGGCAGGATCGAGGTGGAACCTTGCCTAGAAAAATTACACCCCTTTTCCCCGGGGTTTGTTTTTTTTTGCACGCCGTAAACTGAGTCCAGAGGACAAAGGGAGCCGTTACTCAATCCTGCCCCTCCCACTGCGAAACATCTGTTTGCGACAGGAAAAGAACGGCTGCCCCCTAATGGAGGAGGTCGGAATGGCGGAGGTCCTCGCCGTTCTTCTTTTCAAAGGGCGCATCTTTGCCGGGTTTCAGATATGGCAGAATTGAGGCGGCAGTGTCATGCCTAACTGGGTCAATTCACTAGTCTTTACTAAATCAGGCACCTTTCTCTACTATGATTCCCATCGCTCCCAGCCAGAATCATCACTGTGGACTCCTTAGTGCAGTCTGAGCTTGCGGACCTTTCATTACCTGGTTAGGTAACATCATCAGTTTAACAAAGAATTTTGATCAGTATGTCCACGTGACAGACTTCTAACAGTGATGTTAGTTGGGTAATGAAAGGTCTACAAGCAGACAACGAAGCACCGAGGGCTCCACAGTTCAACCCTGAGCTACAGTGTTCTCTTTTATGAGAAGCACCATTGGCAGCACAGATGGAAATGATTGGACCTTAATCCAGCCAATGGAAAAATCTGCCCTGAGAATGCAAAGAATTCTGGTGTTGCAAATACAGTTCTTGGAATGTAAGGGGTCTTTCTACCTGTGAAAATGCTTCCCAGAGGTTTTAAACCAGGGCTGTCAAACTCCCGGCCTGCGGGCTGGATGCGTCACACACTGGCCATGCCCATGCCCGCTTTAGCGAAGGGGGGAAAAGTCCCAATATGTCACATGATGCAGCCATGACGTGAGTTTGACACCCCCGTTTAACTCCTCAAATCCCCTAGCCATGGATTCCCTCCATTCTTCTCTATTCATGAGAGTGCAGGTAGTCCTCGGCTTATAACAGTTCATTTAGTGACCACTCAAAGTTATAATGGCACTGAAAAAAGTGACTTAGGACTGTTTTTCGCATGGCCATGGTCACATGATCAAAATTCAGGAGTTTGGCAACTGACTCATATTTACGACGGTTGCAGTGTCTGGTGATCATGTCATGTGGTTCCCTTTTGCGACCTTCTGACAAGCAAAGTCAGTGGGGAAGCCAGATTCACTTAACAATCATGTCACTAATTTAACAGTTGAAGTGATTCACTTGACAACTGTGGCAAGAAAGCTCATAAAATGGGGCAAAATTCACTAAACAAATGTCTCACTTAGCAATAGAAATTGTGGGCTCAATTGTCATAAGTCAAGGACTACCTGTATAGGCAAATTTCCTTTAAGTATGTGGATAGTAGTAAAATCTGCTGGGAGTTGTCCCATACATACAGCATACCGATTTATACTGTGTTTTATAGGCTTTTGTAAGCTTAATGCATTATGTTAACAGGTCTTTTAAAATGACATGTTTGGTAGAGCTAGTATATACAAGAACCATGTAACTCAGTAGCAAAGAAGTATAGGGCATCTGTATTTTTAATAGGACTGTACTAGGACAACCAAATAATATGACAGTGAGACAAAGTAAATGTCCTTGTCTACTTGGGGACTTCTGTCTGCATGAGTTACACTGTATAGGTACTCAAAGTATGACTTTCACAAATAGGAAATATTGGAACTCTAACAAATTTGGATCAGTTGTTCCACACCCATTATAAGCTACCTCAATATAACTCTTGACTGTTTATAACCTACTAAGAGTAAGTGGGAAAGAGGTAACCCAATTAATTGCCTGTGTCTTCTATATGCAAGGTTTATTTCCATGAAATTTGTTATTCGTCATCTACCAAAGGATGTAACTTTCTATGATTGACATAGGAAATTTTGTTGAATACAAAAAAGAAGAGGTTAGAAACATTCTAAAATAAGATATTCTGCTGTTACTTTGTCTAGATCAATGGATATGAAAGGCTCTGTGATGATGGCAAATGGAATTTGTCATTCCAAGAATTTTAAGCCAGAGCACATCCTCTCAACTAAATTCTTGAGGGGAGGGAGAGATTAGAGAAGTATGAAGTTCTACTTTCAACTAGAAAATAGGGAACTGGAAAGATCTGTTGGGAGTGAAGCTCTGGACTCTTATCCAAGTATATCTTCTACCACTCAGAATGACCGGTTTAAGTAATAGTAATCTCAGCTGAAGAATCTTAGAGCTACGGTAATATCAGGAGAATAACGTGGAATGATTGGTTACTGTATGTTACTAAATACCAAGAAGCTAGTTTATCTAGAAGATCACCCAAAATTAATTTATTTCGAAACTTTAAGCAAATCTTAATACATACTCATGAAGTCAAAGCTGAGTATGTTTTATTAAGTTATCTTAACAAAGATAGTTCTAATGAGTACAAAGATGTACCCGAGTTGAAAAACTGTTTTATCAACAGCAGATATGTGCTTTATGCAATATTAAGTTGAGAAATGCTAAGATTAGATCATCTTTAAATAAAACAATAAACATTATTTCATTCTTGTTTCCGAACATTGTCTCATTGACTGAGGCAATTCAGATTATCCCCATGTTTCACTATGTCACATTACTAAAAGAAACAGGGGAGTTCCAAATTAGGAAAAGGGTTGGTGGTAGCAGAAATATCAGGAAGATCTTAAATTACCTAGAACAGGTCAGCACAACACCTGCCAAGCAGCTTTGTGCAATCCACCAAGGTTTTTTTTTTTTTAAGTAGCAAATTTAGAGCCGCCATTGCCTTCATCTCCAGCATTTCTGCCCCACTCCATTAGCTGCAGAAGAGCTGGTTAGCACTCCATGTATTTCTTTGTGGCCCACAAGAATTTCTAAATTATCACTGTGGCTTCGATGACAAAGTTATTGCCACATGTAAAAGAACACCTGGCAGATCTAAACACAATGCTGGCTGGTTTGTCCGGCATTGAGTCAAATCATTCATTCTTTCATCACTAGTCAACTTAGAACCATTAATAAAATGGTAGTGTACGTTCCGTATTGATTTTCTCCCACTCTCTTTCAAATTGCACTCAATCTTTCTTTCCTGATTTTTCTAGGCTCCTCAAAGTTTCTTATCTCAAACTTTGCATGTGTTTTACTCCCTTAGAACAGGGGTGTCAAACTAGATTTTATTGAGGGCTGCATCAGGGTTGTGTTTGACTTTGGGGCCAGGTGGGCGTGGCCAGGGTGGGCATGGCCAGTTCAACATCACTCGTGTCAGGTGCCTGTGGTGGCCTAAGAGCTCTGCCAGCGAAAACAGAGCTCGGGAGGCTGTGACAGCCTCGTGCAACCCTTTGCCAGCAAAAACGGAGCTCCTGAGCTCCATTTTCGCTGGCAGAGGGTTGCAGGAGGCCATCGCAGCCTCCCGAGCTCCGTTTTCACTGACAGGAGCACCACGGGCCGCCTGTCAAGGGCACCACGGGCTTCACTGTTTCCAAGGTGCCCCGCAGGCCAGATCTAAGCGGATCCATGCCTTAGAATGAAGAGCACTCAGGAGCCAATCCATTCTTTATGCTGATTAAACTAATCTATCCTGGTATGAACACTACTAAAAAAACAACAGAAAGCTGCCATCTCCAATTTGGCACCCTGTAAGTATGTTAGGCTTTTTTTTTTTTTGCATTGCTAAAAGAAGTACCAAGAGAGCAACAAGGTTCCAAGTTAAGGAAGGCCACTATAAAGTGTGAAAGAGAGATCCAAGTCATTTAAACATGCCAACACAAATGTCAAGGTGTCCATTACTTGCCTGAAGCCGGGAATCAAAATGAAACTTCTTCCCATGCTTGAAGTGGTTTGTCTTTCTTAACTATTTGGAAGGATGTGAGCATAATCTAGCTAAAATCATAGAATGTCAGGATTTGAAAATGTATGAGTTTCATTAAGGCCCTGCAATTGTTCCCATGGAATTCAATTTTTTTGCTGCCTATACACTGAGAGTTTATTTAGATTCTCTTCCAAGCAAGATAGCCATAGTAATGGGAGTTTCACTGTAATGAGTTGTAATCCCTCACTGGCAGAGTTTCTTCACTTAATCTGCTCTCCTTAATGGTGCCAAAGATTAGCACCTTAAAATATAAACTCATGCTGTAGATTCTAGCAGTCTGTGGCTCTGCAATATATATCCCCTATATGTTTATATGGCATGATCTCTACTTCATAGATGCTTGGTTACATAAAAATTGAGCTTGTCTCTGGAGACATGGCTGAGGCAGAGCTTTTGGCCTTTTAATAATTCACATATTATTTATCATTGTAACATATTCTGGCTGTAAGCAGGCAACTATAGTAATTCTAAAAATATGCACATCCAGTACATTCAGCTAATGTTTCAATGTATGACTAATAATATTTAAAAAAAAACCTTGTATCCCACTTAATTCTGAATAACACTGGGCTGCTCACAGAGAAATTACAATAACACCAATAAAAGATAAAGATAAAAGATGGCAAGTGTGATAAAGCAAGGGATGTCACTATCCTTCGTCAAAGGCTGGGTGAAAACCCTGGTTTTTATGCCTCTCCTAAATAACAATAGAAAGAGAGCCATCCAGATCTTGGGGTAAACCTTGTTCCAGAGGGCAGGGGCTCCTATAGAAAAGGTGTACTTTTGGGGCCCTTATAGATGCCATTCTTTAATCAAAGGAATCCGGAGCCCCCAACCCTCCAGGATCGAATTGGCCAGAGAGATGTTATGTAACCTGGCCCTATGCCATGTAGGGCTTTATAGGTAACAATCAGCTTCTTGAATTGCATCTGGAAACAAACTGGTTGCAGCTTGTGAAACAATGCATTACATAGGCATACCCATTACTGCTTGCACTGCTGCATTCCAGACCAGTTAAAGATTCAAGGACAGCACTATATAAGCTTTTATAAAGCATATTGCCGTGGTCAAGCCACCAGTGATTAGGGTGATGAGTGATTGTCTAACTCGTTTAGGAAAGAGTGCAAGTGATGCACCAGTTGGGAGTTGTGAAAAGACCACATGGAAAGGCCACAGCTGACACCTGTTCTTCTAATAGGAGCTGCGAGTCCAGGAAAATCCCTAGAATTTACCAATTCTGAAGGGGGAAGTGCTACCTCATCCAAAGTCAGAGATGGAATATCCCCAAATCTGGGCAGTCCCAAAACCCACAATGATCTGACCTGGGAAGGACTGAATCAGAGACATTTCCTTCCTATTCAAACTTGTACAGCCTCTAGGCCAGGGGTATCAAACTCGATTTCATTGAGGGCCACATCAGGGTTGTGTCAACATCCGAGATAGCTTGCCATTCAAAGTTGCCACAATGCGCTGTTTCGGAGTTGCCATACACGTGGAGGGGGAAGGGATTGCATGGGGGCACAGATGGTTGTCGGGTGATGGGACTCATGCTGGGAGAGGAGCCAGGAAGGCGAGGAGCCAGCTGCGGTTGGTTCAGAAGCCAATTCCAGGCCCAAAGAATACTTGCTGGAGCCAGGCCGAAAAAGTACTTGCTGGACCCAGGCAGGAGCAACTGGGAACAGAAGGGCAGGGCATGCTGAGTCCCTATAGCCAGCTGGCTAGCAGAAGCCAGTAATGCTGGCTAGAAACGCTTTTACTTGTATTTTCACCACGTGCCAAGCTGAGACTCCAGTAAAGAGACCTGTTCTGCTCACAGTGTGGCCTCTTCTTTTGCTGGCTTGGTTTGGAACCGTGACAGGTTGTGTTTGACCTCAGGGTGCCAGGTGGGTGTGGCCAGGGTGGGCGTAGCCCAGTTTTCAGCCGGGGTGGCCTGCTGCAGCCCTCTGCCAGAGAAAATGGAGCTCGGGAAGCTCTATTTTCGCTGGCAGAGGGCTGCAGGAGGTTGTCCAGGCCGAAAACAGCCTGGGAGGGCCACAAGCAGCCCCCTGGTTCCATTTTCACTGGTAGAGGCACTACAGGCCAGTCCTTCACTGTTTCCAGGGCGGCCCCACAGGCCAGATCTAAGCACCCCGCAGGATGAATCCAGCCCATGGACTTTGAGTTTGACACCCCTGGTCTAGGCACTGAAACAGAACCTTGATAGTCTCACTTGGCTGGAGCAGAATTAAAAGTTATAATTGGGTTTTATCAGCATATGATATCAAATTCCAAACTGGTAGACAAAAATCACCCAGCAGTTTCATATAGAGGTTGAAAAGGAAGGAAAAGAGAGTAGAATTCTGCAGTACTCCACACAGGAAGAGCCTAGGGAGTGATCTCCCTCTTCCCAACCAACACCAACTGGAACTGGCCCTATATGAAATAAGACAATCACTATAAAAACAATGTCCCTCAATCTCCAACTCACAAAGCCAGTTCAGAAAGATATTACGGTTGATAGTACTGAAGCTGCCAAGAAGATAATAAAAAAACATTATTTATCATTATTTACACACATATAGTAAATAAAGCTCATTTATTGTGAGCAGAAATGTTCACAATCCAGAATTTGATCTAGAAAACCAGATCATCTATCTCCATACAAAATCAAATTGATTTTAGGCTTAATCTTTGCTACTTGGAAATGAATTCCCTCGAGTTCAGTGATTTATAGTCTTTAGTAAATGTGATTAGAGCTGCTGCAGCTTTTCTAATTTACATTCAAGCTGAATTATTAATATGAATATTAATATGGTTTCTGAATATAGCAGTCACATACCATTCTTTCATAATTTTTCCAGGCTAAATATACTGTATAACATTCTTCTAGCCTTTCCTTGAGGGACATGGGCATGAAGCCACTTACTACTTCTATTATCCCCCACCAGAGATATTGCAATTTTAAAAAATCTTTCTAAACAGAACACCTCATCCAAATGAGGCTCAGGAATAGGAATGTATGGCACTTCCTCATTATCCCCCATGCAAGAATCAAAGCATTATAGAGATGGAAGAAGCCATTTAAGTCACGAAACCCAAGTTTAGGAATCCAAATTAAAACATCCTCAACAGATGGCTGTGTCATTTCCAATGAGGAGCCTGCCACCAGCTTCAACTAACCAACTAATTTTCAGTTTTTCCTAATTTTCAACAGCCATGTTCTTCGGAATAGAATGACATATCTTAGCCTTCTGTGTGATCCCTCTTTAGTACTTAAGTTAATTCTAGAACTTTGAAGATATTAGTTTGAAAATGAAACTAATGTACTTCGTTTTCACAATTAGGTACTGATTGTGGTATAACTAAAAGTATTAAGGCTGTAGATGTAATATCAGTATTACATTGATTAGAGTATCCCACGTGTGCTATTCAATCAGAGTATAGAGCTGGAATGGACGTTGGAAGTTTTCTAGTCTCAACCTCCTTTTTAAGCAGGAGACCCTATACAATTTAAGATAAGTGGCTGTCCAGTCTCTTCTTAAAAACTTCCAGTGATGGAGCACCCACAACTTCTGAAGGCAAGCTGTTCCACTGGTTAATGGTTCTCATTGACAAGAAATTTCTCCTTAATTCCATATTGCTCCTCTCCTTGATTAGTTTCCATCCATTGTTTCTTGTTTTGCCTTCTGGTGCTTTGGAAAATAAGTTGACCCCCTCTCTTCTTTGTCCCTCAAATACTGCAATCATGTCACATTGAGTTAATTGTTGCAGAGTACCATGTTACAGCTTTTTGCAGGTGCTTGAAAGGAAATACAATACAGGTAATCCTCAGCTTACGATTACAATTGAGCCCAAAATTGATGTTGCTAAGTGAGAAATTTGTTCAGTGAGTTTTGCCCCATTTTACAACTCTTCTCGCCACATTTGTTAAGCAAATCAGTGCAGTTTTTAAATTAGTAACCCAAGTGTTAAGTGAATCCAGTTTCCCCATTGACTTTTGCTTGTCAGAAGGTGGCAAAAGGGGATCACCTGATTCTAGGATAGGGGTGTCAAACTGGCGGCCTGTGGGCTGGATGCGTTATGCGTAGGCCACACCCACCCCAGCTGCGCAAAGGGGAAAAAAACATCGTGAAACATCACATGACGGCAATGTGACACCACGAATTTGAGACCTGTGTTCTAGGACATTGCAACTGTCGTAAACATGAGTCAGTTATCAAGTCTCCCAATGTAAATCACATGACCCTGAAGATGCTCCAACTGTCATAAGTGTGAAAAATGGTCATAAGTTACTTCTTTCAGTGCCGGTGTAACTTCAAACGGTCACTAAATAAACTGTTGTAAATCGAGGACTAACTATTGTAGATTTTCCGTTCAGAGCTTGAAAAGTCTGGCTGTGTGAGGATCCAGAGCGACAGAAAAATTATTACAGTAGTGAGTAATAGATTGCCTGGCAGTGCCTGTAATGAGAGGCTTCTACCAGCAAGCTGCGCTCCAGGCTTGGATGCTTCAGGCGGAAATAAACCTCCTCCCGCGCTCAGTAGAGTCAGCTCCTTCTAATGGCGCAGCGGGGCAGCCAGCGCTCTGTATATTGCACTCCTTCCGCTAGGGGTCGCGCGCCGCTTCTGGGGAAGGAGGGATTGCGAAGAAGGGGCAATAAAAGTCTCCACCCGTCACGGGCGCCGCCTACAGGCGCGATAATAAGAAACCAATGAACGCCGCGAACGTACGTATCCGTCTGTCTGCGCGTCTGGGGTTTTTTTTTTTTTTTTGTTATATTTATCTGTGTGTGTGTGTGTGTGTGTGTGTGTGTTCGCGCGCGCGCGCGTGCAAACCAATCGCAGCTGCTTGGGCGCGGCCGTGGGACCAATAGCAACGCGAAGGAGCCATCTCTCAGCCAATGAAGAAGTACGCAGAACTCTTGGGAGGGTGGGGAAATACCAATAGGGATCTGGGGCGGGACCTTGAGGATGAAACTACCAATGGCAGGTGGGGTGGGGATAAAAGAGGAGGGGCGGAGGCGTTCGAGGCCAGAGACACGTACGGTTCGATCAGAACTCAAATAGCAGCTTTTATAACCGTGACGGGACGCCTTCTCTGCGGCGGGGTAAGAATACGGCCGGGCCGCCTCTTTCGGTTTCCGTTCCCATAGTAACCCTATGAGACCCCACCCACGCCCCTTCTTGCCACCGAGGCGCCGTTTGTGGGGGTTCCTCCGAAGGCGTCCCCGTGCCCCTCCCCCCCTTTCGGACTTTCTCCCAGCGAAGAATTGGGGGAGGAAGCGGGTAGAGAAACGGGACCTTCCCGGGCCGCTTTCGTGCGGCCCGGCCATTCTTACGTCCGCGTTCCGAGCGATAACGTCATAGAGACCTCTAATCTCCCTCCTTTATCCCTTTCCCCTCGCACCCCGCACCCCACAGTAGGGTCGGTGGGCGGGATTTTCCTGGGTCTCGGAAAGACAGCCGCCTTTGGCAATTAGATCTCGGGGAAGGGGGTGGGGGTGGTTTCCAAAGGCCCTCCTCGGGTCTATCCAAGGGCCGAGCAGTTCCGTGTTCCCAAGCCCTCGGGACTGGAGGAATGAGGAGGGGAGGGCTGTGCTGAAGAGCTTGGCCTGCTCTTGGCTTTCACCTAAAATGGTGTATCTGATGTGAGTGAGAGAGAGAGAGAGCCGCCGATCTCGTTCTACAGGCGGATAAGACGACGGCGAAAGGCAATAAAAATAGTAATAATAGTAATATATAATATATGAAATAATATATAACATAATATGAAATATAAAATATGTAATAGTAATCTATAATATGAAATAATATAATAGCACTGTATATTCGGTTTCTGAAGCGTCGGTTTAAAAATAGACGACGTCTGATCTCTTTCGGTTTCCCTTGAAGGATCTGTCGCTATTCCGCCACGCGGGTTTTTTTTTTTTCGTGTCTAGCTCGAAAGAAATTTTTTTATATATGCATGATATAACACCCAGATGACACACTGTAAAAAGGAAAGATGATTACATGTAAAAAATAATAAAAAATTATTTAAAAAAAAAGAAGAAGAATGGGCCTGCCTATCCGAAAGTATTTTTGCTGTTTCGCGTTGCCGATTTGCCTTCCTGCTTCTGCTGTCGTGGGGGAAAGGGAAAACAGGTTTTATGCAAACGTGTGGGGGGGGGGTTTCCCAAAAGGGGAAGAAGAAGCTCAGAGGAAACCAGTAAAGGTGTTTCTGGGTCTCTAGGTATCCTAAGTTCCCCCTCTCTCGTTCAATGTGTGGGGCTTCACCCTACCCCTAACTAGGGATGTTTGCATCCTGGATTTTTGCTTCCACGAGAATGAGATAAAATTAAAACTTCAGACATCCTCCTTCAAGCAGAGAAGCGGCAAGGCATATTCACTGATGAGTTGGAATATTTTTGAAAGATTGGAGGCTGAGCCTCCCAGAAAATAATGATCCTGAATATTTTTCGGTAGAATTTTGGTTTTCCTTTTACAGAATAGAGGTTTAGCTGGAATTTTAAATAGCAGTAACACTTAGCAATAGCACTTAGACTTATATACTGCTTTATAGTGCTTTACAGCCCTCTCTAAGTGCTATTACAGAGTCAGCATATTGCCCCCAACAATTTGGGTCCTTATTTTACCCACCTCGGAAGGATGGAAAGCTGAGTCAACCTTGAGCCTGGTGAGATTGCAGGTAGTTAGCAAATTGCAGGCAGCAGGTAGTTAGCAGAGGTGGCCTGCAGTACAGCACTCTAACCATTGCGCCACGGAGGCTCACATATGTTCTATATAGTAATGGTCCTCAACCTTAGAAGCTGGACATTAGTCCCCAGAATCCTTAGCGATGGCCTTGGTGACCAGGGTAATTCTGGGAATTGAGAATCGTACCTGATAGGTGCCCAAATTGAATAAGGTAGCTCTAGAGAAAATTTCTCCAACCTTTAATGCCCTTCATGTTTTTTTAAAAAGCATTGATCACATTGGTTGATGTCTTCTAGTTATAAATGTATCTGAAAGTCATCTATTTGATGCATTTAGAGAGTATCGAGTGAGTTAGACCTTGTATTTGTACTATGTTTTATTTGTAAAGGGAATGTTCTGAAACAAATGAATTCTGTAATGTGCACTAAAAGGCACATGCAAACAAAGGAGAATCAATACTAGATTGGAAGATCTATGTCAAGTAGATATAAACCACAATGTCTATTGGGAAATCTGAACAATATAGGCAGAAATAACCTTCCTATGTTTCTATTAGTTTAGATTGAACTCTGTTACCCTGATAGCTTGTTATATTTGAAAGAAATTCACATCTGTGGACATTTTAGATGGTTTTTCTATTAAATAAATTTATGCTGCTTTATGTGTAAATTGTTACAAAGTTTCAAGTATAGCATTAGCATGTTTCTTGAATTTCAGTTATTTCATGTCATCAAGTTGGACACTAAATTAGATAATCTTCCATACACTTTGGGAGAGTCAGATTGTAAAGCCTGTGCCTTACATTCTCCTTTGGATGGTATTTTCCAAAGACAACCTCCTGTATGACCTCTAGTCTGAACCAAGAAAAACTCAGCTGAAAGATGTGAGATTTGTCTGATATAGTATTTATAATGAGGGCATAGACAGCTGCTCAGTAGAGTTGGCTTTTGATGAGAAATTGAGTTTTTAACGGTAAATAGTTTGCTACACAGGGATTAAAAGAGTCAGGATGAACTTTTTACCTTTAGTGCTTCTCCCAGCAGAGACTGTACAGGTAAACTGGCAAAATTGTGGCCATGACCACACACTGAAGCTTAATTTTTTTTTGTATGTATATATATGAGATTGGTAGACATTCTCAAAAAGATTGGGGCTTCAGTATTGGTGCTGTAACTGCCATATGACTATTTTAACACTCCTCCCCCCAACAAACATGTGACAGTTGGTGTGAACCTTTTGGAGGTGGGACATAGGATCAGATGAGTTTTTCTTTGTAAGTTATTAGTCATAGGAGTTTCCTATGATGTCTCTCCTGGCTAGTTCAACAGACTCCTGTGGCAACAAGTTGACTTGCAGTACAAGACTTCAAAGCTAATTGGCTGGCTTTCTGATGTCATAGTGTTGGAGGAATGTACAAGGTCACGGTTCATTGTGTGACATTTTTCTCTCTCTTGCACAATTTGGTGCTGTGAGGATTGGTCTGCTTTTTAGGAGAGGCTATAAATGGGGGACAACCTACTCCCTGCCTCCATCCTCTTCTCTTTGATAGCTAGTAAGTTCCTGTTTGTGGATAATAGTAATGGAATATGGAAATGTTTGTAAAACTGTAAAGAAATTCAATCTAGCAGGTTAGGCATTCGTCAGCTGGTAGGTACTAGGAGGTGTGCCTTCTGTGCTGTAGACCCTGTTCTCTGGAACATTCTCCCCTCAGGTCTGAAGATGACTTCAGCTCTATTGGCCTTTTCATTAGGCTTTGAAGACCTAGATTTGTGCCTAGGCCTAAGGCCCTTGAGAGTGTAGAGTCCCATTTTCTGGTTATATTGATACACAGGATGGTTTTTTTCTCAGCTGCCATGTATATGTATTTAACTTGTATTATATTGTAATTGTTTTTACCTGTTTGATTGTTCACTGCCCAGAATAAACTTGCTTGAGATGGCAGCTACAGAAACTGAATAAATGAATATTAGCCCTTGGTGATGAAAGGTCATATTTGTGGCTAAGTATTTCTGGTTATTTATTTTAAAAACGCCATGGGTTCCTCTCTTATGAACAAACTGATCCTTAACCTAAATTACAGTGGTGCTGCCAAGCCTGTTTGCATTCTCTAGTGGATTTGCTTTCCAGTTCTAGGGTTATACTAATAAGTTGTCTCTTTGGATGTATGTGGCTAAGAAAGAATTTCAGAGTCAGTATACTTGTTGAATGTGTCCTGTTCTGCATTTGAAATGTAGGCTCTAATTGTTGCTTCATTGATCAAACTATACTGCTAGATAATATGCACTTCATATTTATCATTTGTGTGTACAATGGTAGTGTGAGTTCTATTTTACACAAATTCAAATAACCTGGAATTTTGTATGATTGTTTATTAAATATTGTTTTATAATTTATTTTGGATTCTCCTTATGAGCTACCAACTAGCTCATAAATATTAGGATAAAGGCAATTATCATCCTACCGGTAGGTTTATCATCTAAAAGACATGACTATAAGATTTTAAAGGCAAAAGAAAGATTGGGCAGGAGTAATGAGATCATGATAATTCCTCAGAATAGTTTAATAAGATTGCAGTTCTTCTGATTATACTTACACAAATAGGACCGATGTTTTTGGATACTACTGGGATCTTCAAAAGCTAAATTATACCAATAAATATGAAGTAGGAGCCTTTCCATTCAGTCCACAGTTAACATTCTTTTTGCTGGACATACCACTATCCTTCTGTATTCCTGAACTGTGTTCCTTCCCAGTGGCAGTTTTTTTGGTTTTCCTTCAAATTCAATCATCCACAGTCTTACAGCTTACCCAGGAGAATTAATCCAAAAATTATTCGGACTTGGTCAACATTTTAAAACTGACAAAACTTTCTGTAGGCATGCTGCTTAGAACCTCATGTCTAAAATGCTTGTTGCATAACTAAACGTTAAGAGTCTTAGATGCCCTAGCCTCTAGTAAGAAATTGGAAATGAGATTTTTGATATTACTATTTTATCAGTGGTCTTTTGTTCCAAATGGTTGCAATGGGGCTGTTTCACCAACATCTAATCTAATAAATAGTGTTTTGAAATTAAGGAGAATATTCTTTTACTTAATACTTTAATATTTTCAGCATTTTATGAAGTTGTATGGTTGAGGACATGTCAAACTCTGTCGTTATGGCAGCATAACGTGATGTATCAGGACTTTTTTCCCCTTTGCTAAACTGGGTGTGGTCAGCACATGACGCATCCTGCCCGTGGGCGTGGACTTTGACAGCCCTGGTCTAGGAGCAGTAAGGTTGACCTGTGACAGCTAATTAGGAAAGCCTTCTTTGTTGAATGTGCCCCACTACATCAGAGGTTCTTTGCATTCAAACAATCCATGGAGAGTTTATAGCGCAATGGCCTGAAACTGTATGTAGTTGTGTACTCCGCTTCTCTTTTTCGTTTACTAAGGGCAAGATTCCTTTGAGAATAATCAAACTCTGTAATTTTTACAATGTTACACTAACACTTTTCCCCTGGTTTCTTTTCCCAAATAATGTTACCTTCTTAGTAACCTAGCCTGTGATGCATAATTTTCACATTATTGGCTCTAATGTTAGTGGTGAAGGAAATATATATTAACTTGAGTTGTATTTGGTCTTTGACTTTCTCAGATTTCTTTGTGATCTGCAAAATAGTTGAAACCACCTTGTTTTTAAACAATGCAAATGAATTTTCATTATTTATATTGAAAATTAATTTGCATTGTTTAAAAACAAGATGGATGGGTTTTGCAGAACGGGAAAAAATCAATTTAATTCTAAGCATAATATGTATATTCAATCAGAGCTGGTCAGCGCCTTGGGGAACAGGACCAGAAATTTTTAAAACTCAGATGTAGATAACTTAATTCTACCATCTGTCATAAATGGAAGTAGAGATGGTCCAGCTGATGGTATGTCTTTAGCTGAAAACAGCCATTTGGAATGTTGCAAGAATGAAAAAAAAATCTCACCTGTTTTGAGTGGCATCACATTTTGAGTGGCACATGCTGAACATTTCTACCTTGAAAAGTTGCAGCCTTCAGTGACCATTTTAATTGTTCCAAAGCATGAATCAAAACACATGTGTCTCAAGAGTTTTAAGTGTGGATGAAAGAAATAATATTCCATTTCAGGCACAACCATAAATGGAGTGCTCTCTGTGAACAAATGGTCTAAAAATGTAATGTAAAAATTCTTTCCTATATTCTCTGTGGCTAAGTGGGCTCAGCGAACATTAATGAAAACCATTAGTTACTCCTGCTGTGGCTAAAGCTGCTGGAAAAGTGTAAGGCTTTTTGAAACATAAAGGATAATTATGAAGAGTAATCCTGAGCTTTACAGGTTCTTGTTTTGCTCCTTACTTTTCAGATGTGTCAGTAGTGAGAAGTGCTCACTTATACTTTCTTCTGGAATAGCTTCAGATTTATGCTTTGTTTTGTAGAAGGTTTCCCTCCCATTGGAGAAATCTGTATTTCAAAATGTTTCCCTAATCTCGGATCTTATCTAACCTCTTCCTTGAATAGCTTTTGGCATCTGGAAGAACTGGGTGCTGAGCGGAAAATGTTTCTTCCACTCTTGTGTGACCTATTTTGATGCCCTGATGTTGAGTCATGTTACCTAATACAAGCACCTAATA
Organism: Pseudoxyrhopus heterurus; assembly: GCA_032468235.1. Lineage (NCBI taxonomy): Eukaryota > Metazoa > Chordata > Lepidosauria > Squamata > Pseudoxyrhopus > Pseudoxyrhopus heterurus. The sequence goes on from JANHJO010009416.1 coordinate 328,181, forward strand.
CCCAAATTACACGCTGTGTAATTTTCAGGTTCAGCTTTCCAATTCAGATTGTTCTTAAGGTGTGGCTTTTGATACCTCAAGACAGACTTTCTTTTTAGAGCTTTTCAGTGTGATTCCCCCCCTCCCTGCGTGTATATGCCTGATAAACGAAGACCTTGTAAATGTAGAGAAATATAAGAAGATAAAGAGGTTGAGTTTAATCTCTCACAAGATTAAATGCATTTCCTTAACACTAGTGCACCTTCTTAGCAAATACAAGCCTACGATGCAAACTTCTTGCCAAGCCAGATCTTCCTGCCTATCAGTAAATAAGTCTTTAGTTGCTGGACTGGTTTCCACATAGATACGGCCATTCTTTGCCATAAGGTTAGAGCAACTAGTTAAGAACTTTTGGATGGAGGAGGGTGGAAATGCTTGTATTGTTAAGTAAAATGTTCATGCTACTCCCCTGAGTAAGTAAAATACCTGTGCATGTTGTTACAAAATAGAACATTGGGGTGGAATCCCACCTAGAGAATAACAACACAGCATATTGGCCTTGACTCAAGCTGGGAGGGCTGCCTTCTTCTAACTCCACCCCATCCGTTCCTGGGAAGATCATTAAGGAGCCTAATGCTCTTGCTTTCCAGCTGCTGAGTTGTGAAGCAAGGCTCCCAGGTGAGCACAATTCCTCCAGGAGGCTCTAACTAGCCTTGCAAGAGCCTGCAATAATTGCACCATATACACCAAGCCAGTTTGGGTACCTGCGGAACGGTTGCAGTCTCTAGATTTTTCAGAGTAGGACAAAGAGGAAGAAGCTTGTGGGTTACGTATTGGACAAGCTCGTGAGTCCCAAGTAGAATCTATCACTTTTTAGCAGTGGTGCATCAGGAGTTTGTTTACTTAACCTGTGTCTTTTGGGTAATGTGTGTATTGCTGGATTGCTGCATATCTTATATTGTAGCTGCAAATAAAATTAATTGATGGAAACAGGAAACTATATGGAGAGAAGGATATAAATTAGTTGTGTTTTCTGTAGAATTATACAGATAAAGCAAATATATTTTTTCTTGGAAAAATCTGTTTTCTGCTTCTACATACCTTTTTGCTAGACCTTTAAGCTATTGCTTTAACTTCCCTGTTCTCTGATATTGCTGTGCTTTGTTCCTTGGTGACTAATAATACAAAAATCAGATTTTTTAAATTGATTATTTGAAGTTCCTTTTACCCAGAGGGGAAAAACCTAGGAATTCTGCAGAAGTGCCACCACAAAAGATGTAAATGGTAAATGTCATATTAAAACTGCGCTATGGACTGAGGGTGCTGCTTAATGTGGGAGGAACTTGTCTAACTATAAGGAGAAAAGTAGGGATGGAACACACCAATTCTAGGAAAAAAATGTATTTAGGTCTTCTCCATTTGATGTGGCTTTCCTTTCCTTTCTACAGATTGTGTGTTTTGACACAGAGAATTGTACCTCACCAACTAGTGCTATGGATATTTTCAACAGGAACATAAATTTTGATGCCCTCTTCAAGTTCTCCCACATGTGAGTACCTGTTGCCTGCTTAATCTTATTGTGAGAGGATTCAGTTTCTTTCTTGGATGTTTAGGAACAGAGATGCGAGGTTAGGTAGGCTCCATCACCCATGAAAGACAGTGAAAAGGCTGGCAAGACCTGGGTTGCTGGAGCCAGATCACCTCATTTGTTCTGCTTTTTTGAGAAAAGACTGTGAATTAAAATCCTCTGCTCTGGTTATAAGTTGAACATGATGAGGAAAACAGTATTTTCATATACCGACCAGTAACCTGAAACTGTTTCTGAACCTGCTTCTGAACGAGTTACAAGTCTAGTTCAGGGCACCCTGTTCTGCATGGAACTAAATCTTAAAATCCTACTTTGCTGATTTGCCCAATCTATCGCCTTTTAAAACTTTTGTGGATGTTATCCAGCTTTCTGTACAACCTGGATTACAAATATAATGTACAAGTCATCGGTACACCTGTTGCTTTTCTTGGTAATCATAGGTTTCATACTCCACTTGAAGGTTGCACATTGCAGAGTAACATTTTGGCTTATATCTCATATTTCTTTTCAATAATGCCAATGGGTTTCACATAGAGCTGAGTAATACTCATAAAAATCTAAAATGGTGGGTGGTTCCCCCCCCCCCCCAAATAGGTAGGAAATAGACAAGTAAACTACAGTAATGAAAAAATGGAAGAAGTTACTTGGATTCGGTGGGAAATAATCTAACTACGGGTAGTTTACTTTGTGATAAAGAATTGTTGACTGAGTTTGTCCTTTGTGGTAACTTTTTGTTACAATGTTCATTATATGTTCTCAGAATTCCCAGTTTGCCACAAGTTGCCAGAGGTTGAGAATCCATACTATAGATCTTAGGGCAGACAATTGTAGGTGAAGGTAGTTCAAATAAATGTTTAATGTAAGATGGTGATCTTGGGGAACTATCTAGTGAGTAGTATTACTAGATTATTGAAGTCCATGGGGAATTTTGTTTAAACTGCGGCTGGAAAAACATTTGGATCAGAGACCATTTAAATTTTGTCCAAATCAGTTTGCTTTCCAAAGGGGGCAGAGCTATTCAAAATGGCTCTTGATTTACTGTAAATGATACGTTGTGCTGTAGCCTGTTGCCAGAATGCTGTGCTGTGCAAGTCAGAATTACATATCCTTGTACATTCACCCGACATTCCTCTACGACCAGACCTCTCTGGTTTTTCTAACTGTCCTAAAAACCTTCATATCTTTGGTAAATACTCGGTCCCCTCTGGAAGCAGAATTTCAGCACTAGAGATTCTGAAGTAAGGAATTCTTAGTGATGGTGTGAAGAAAATGTAAATTTTCTCTGAAGCAGGTCAGATAATAGGACTGTGTGGTTTGTGATATGGCTAAGAGCTGGAAAAGGGTCAGTTTGGGCTTCTAGGTATTGTGTAACAGAGCTGAATTTTCTTCCTTCATCCCTATAGCTCTGCATCAACTCAGCAGCACCTGAAGAAGGTCTATGCCAGCTTTGCATTATGTATGTTCCTAGCGGCAGCTGGTGCTTATCTCAATGTGGTAACTCAGCTGGTGCAGGTAAGAATTCTAAGGCATTTCTCTGGGACGGATATATAAGATCATCTTGGTCATTGAGGGCTAAATGCCAGCAGAAGACTGCAAAATAGTACCTCCCAGCTTGTGGAAATAAGCAGGACTGTATCCTATTGAATGGTTCTCAGCTGGTGCCCCATGGCTAGGTGGCATATTCAGTGAAATTTTAAGCCTTTAAAACTTTCCACAAACATATCCCAACAAAAAGTCTCTAAATAAATACATGTTCTCGGACAAACTCAGAGATCTTTGTTTCTGTTTGAAAGAGCTTTTTGTTTGTATTGTGAAACTCAAGTGAGAGGTGGGACTGTAGTTACACTGCTCAGAGTCCTGCCAGATTGAAAATTTTCCCATTATCAGAATCATTTGTTAATGTTTACATTAACCCTAAGCCCTATAGTAGTTAATACAGTTTAAATTTGGAGAACGGTGTTCTATATTCCTTTTTGGATTTGAATCTCTTTTTGCTAGACCTTTTTCTACATACCTCTACATACCTAGGTAGGATACCTACATATCCTACTTGCAGAACAGAATTGTTACAGATTTCACTGCTGCTTATAAAATTGTCATAATGGAAAACTGATGAAAATCTGTGTATTTAAAATATTTAAGATTGAACGCATTCATGATTAAATTTTAAAATTGTCTGAACAGTGACAGAATTTCCCTTCCAAGAGACCGGCTATGCAAAATGCTGATTCCTTGTTTCAAAATCTGCATGGGAAAACAGTTCCAATGACCAGAATTTTCTTTAAAAAAGAGTGGGAGATGCAGCAAACGGGCTTAGATCGAACTGGCTCTTTTCTCTGACCAGCCTGTGTTAATATAGCAATAGCACTGTATTTATATACCGCCTATCAGGGCTTGCAACCCTCTCTAAGCGGTTTTCAATGTCAGCATATTGCCCCCAACAATCTGGGTACTCATTCTCCGTCTTTCCCTTGTTTTGCAGTTTGGACTGCTGACTGGCCTGGGAGCATTAGGCCTTATGATTTGGTTGATGGCCACACCCCACAGCCGAGAAACCGAAGAGAAACGTCTGGCTATCCTGGCAGGCTTTGCTTTCCTCACTGGTATGTGTGGCTGGAGAAGCGAGAATGGAGGGGAGCAGCAGCAGTTTAATACTCCACATGTGCAAATGTGGAATTTCCATAAGCAAGAAAGACATTTTTTTAGCTGCTTCCTCTTGCTGGGGTAGTGGGAGCTATGCTGTGTAAGAGATGAAATGGTGCCACCAAGGCCATCAGAGGACCTGGCACAGAACGGCTGTGATTGAGAGGGCAAAGTTTACTTCATGCATTAATGCAGCTACCTAGTATCACACTACAGCAGAATGGCTCTTGTGTAATCCTGTGTCTGAAAAGGAAGCCAAAATGTTTTGCGGCCGAAAGGAAGAAGACAATGTTTTATAACACTGAATGTTATAAAACGAGAGGTCCCTCCCTTGTGAAATGACATGGAGTACTTTGTCACTTTCTGCATGTTTTTGTGTGGCATTTTGCACCTCTTGAGTCTTTTATGAAGGGAATGCCTGTAATCCATAACTTGTCTTATAAATATGTGCATGTGATGAAGGGAAAAATTATATATACACACACACACACAAGCATGAGCGAGAAACTTGTCTCTGAAGCTACATTCCTTCCTCTTCCAGGAGTCAATCTGGGTCCTCTGCTGGAGATGTGCATTGCCATCAACCCCAGGTAAGGAGAAACCAGCTTACTCTATCCTTTGCCACTTTTCACCTTGATAGTGAGAACCAGATATCCTGCTCGGTAGTAACGGTAGAGGCCCTCTTTCGGGCTGTTAAGCTTTTCTAATTGAAGCATCTAGATCTTTTCAGAGACTTAAAAGTCAAACCCTTTGAATATTCTGCTCATTCAAAGCAAATTCTGTTAATTCATAGCCCTGAGTCCTTCTTTCCTTCCATCCATCTCCTCCTCAGGCATTCATTCTTGTCCCTTCCCTCCCTACAGCATCATCCCAACTGCTTTCCTGGGCACAGCAGTGATCTTCAGCTGCTTCTCCCTGAGTGCTCTCTTTGCTAAGCGCCGTGCCTACCTGTATCTAGGGGGTAAGCAGCAGCAGCAGCAACCATTGTCCACTTACATTCGGAGGGGCCGGGTTCATTTCGATTGGCCTTTTGTGTTCATCATGATTCTGTTCCTTTTGCAGGTATCCTTTTCTCTGGCCTGTTTTTGATGCTGTTGTTCTCCCTGATCAACATTTTCCTGGGCTCAACTTGGCTCTTCATGGTGAGTGGCTGCTGTTTTCCTGGTCTGTCAGCTTGAAAGTTGGTAACGGCCCAAGCCACTGTAGCAGACCCACCTTTTTGGGCATAGAACTAGCAACTGGCC
>JANHJO010009416.1:333734-343796 GCA_032468235.1 Pseudoxyrhopus heterurus
CCTTTGCTGTTTCCGGGGCGACCCTGCGGGCCAGATCTAAACACCCCATGGGTCAGATCCAGTCCGTGGCCCCTGAGTTTGACACCCGTGTTAGATTAAGAGATTTGGGGATGTATATAGATTACAGTATTTTGCATTACATTCTGTAATTATGGCTGCAGATAAGTATACTTACCCGGACAGCTCCAGCATTAGAAAGCACCTTCTGTGAACTTTAGGTATTCATGGGCGGGGGTGGATGGGTTTCCAGGTACTTTATTGGATGCAATGTTTAGGTACACAAAATAATAACTAGAAAGTTACTGTCAGAAACAAAAATGGAATTAATGTTGATATTGTGAATAATGAATTCATTGCCTGATGCCACATTCTGCTATAATCCATGAAGAGATCCGGCTCTGTATATATTGAAGCCGGGAGCTAACACAGAATCACCTCAGGCTCTCAGTAGGTTGCAGGGCCAGGCTATGCCATTGGAGTGATTTTGTCTAATTGGCTTTCTTCTTCCTCCAGGCTAATCTCTACATTGGACTTATGGTTATGTGTGGCTTTGTACTGTTTGACACTCAGCTCATCATCGAGAAGGCTGAGAATGGAGACAAGGACTACATCTGGTGAGTGTGTTGGTGACAAGCCTAGGGCTACGTAAGTGAGTTGGAGAGGAAGGAGCTGCCACATACGATAAGGATTTGCAAGCGAGGAGTCTAAACAGGAGACACGGAGGAGCTTCTTCTCCATTGGGTTCAAAATAAAAGAGACTTCGCTTGGAGGAAAGCAAGGAAGTTAAAAGCTTTATGGTGGAAAAAGCCATAGTTAAATATGGAAGCGAGATCTCAAATGAACTCTGGCAGTAGAAGATGGTACACAAATAGTTGATTATGAACAATAGAGCAAAGAAGAGGCTCCGGCAATGCCTCCCATTTGTAATTTTAGGGTACGAGTATCAAACTTGATCTCGTCATGCGACATATTACAACGCTTCTTTTGCCTTTGCGGTGGTGGGATGAGCGTGGCCTGTGCGTGACTCATCTGACCCACAGACCACCAGTTGGACACTCCTGTTTTAGGGTATAACTTGATGTACAACATCTTTCTCTTTGTGCCAGGCACTGCGTGGATCTTTTCCTGGATTTTGTTAACATCTTCCGGGAGCTCATGGTCATCTTGGGCATGAACGAGGTAGGTCTGCATGCACGGGGTGGTCTCTGATGCCTATCCATTAGGTGGCCAAGTGCACTGTCTCTCCCAAAGGCAAGCAAGAAGCCATAATTACAGAGTTCAAGTGCAGGGTGTTTCCATTGAGAGGCAAATGCTTTGGGAGAGAGAGGCTTTCTTCTCCTTGGCCAAAGCAGGGGACTTCTTGCCCTGACTTTTCTAAATGAACCTCCTACTTAGAATGCCTCCATTTCTTTTCAGCACATAATCTTTTTTTACTGTACATTAATAGGACCATTATAGTAAGTGTGTTAGCTAGTGCCTCCTCCCATAGATGTATGTATCAAATATAAGCTTAAAAGGAAAGGGGAAGCTTTACAAAAATTGGGGTGGGGATGACTTTTAAATATATATATATATATAAGATATAAAATGGTTCAGAAAAAGAGAAGCTGAATAATACATTGAAGAAATAAGACATCAGAGGATGAGTCAGAGGAAAGCTTGGTCTGTACGCATAATGAGCCACGCAGGAAGTGAAAAACAGAGTAAAGGGATGACGGTTTATTCAGAGTAAGGAATGAAGAAGGGATAGAAGAATAGGAAGGTTTGATGTCATGCAAAAGAGTGAGAGAGAAAAGATGGAGATGGCACATTATCAATGTGAAATTACAGTAACCTTCCTTGACTGCTGGGCCATTCTGGAAACAGGCACTACCTTTATCCCCCAAGCATGTTTCAAAGTGCCTCTTCCCAACAAGCCATAGCCTTGCCCTGTCCTAGCTTCAGGCTTCATTGCTTGCTCGTTCCAACAAGGAAGAACTATTTGCAAGTTGCACTTTCATACTGTTTTCAGGATGGCACACTAAAAAAAAAAATGTGCAAGAATTAAGGGAGAGCGGGTGAGAACTTCTAAGTCTAGCTGTGATATAGGTGAGCAAATATCGGTCATTACAAAACGTTCTCTAGTAATTAAGATGGCCCTGGTTCATCACATCGTTCATCCAAGTGATCACCGATTTCTCCAGGGGTTTGCAGAATTGGGTGTGTGTTGTTGCATCAGCATTCTAACCTAGAAGAGAGCAAATCTCTCTTAACTGGCATGGGATCCCGATCCAGGTCATCGTGTCCAGGAGCTCAGAGCATTGACAACGAATTTTGTTTCTTTCAGAACAAGAAGAAAAAAGATAAATAAAGTGAAACCAGATGCCTGCGTGGAGATTCCTGTTTCTTACCCCCGCCCCCCTTTGCCTCTTTCTTGCTTCCATCCAACTTGATCTTCATTAAAGGTGCCCCCTGTTCTTCTGTGTGAATGAGAAGCATCTGTGACATTTTCATACTTTGTGGAAATCGGATTTTTTTTTCCCCTTGGTTTTTTTGAGCCTCTTGAAAAAGCTAACTGGCTGATACTAATGCTGGAGTCTGGCTTTGCCCCACTTCTACATAAACACATATCCCACTTCCCTCTTCTGACTATCAGAGGCTGATTTCATATCTGTATTATTGATAATGACCTGGCAGTTTTCACTGGGGGGTGGGGGGGTAGCATAAGTCCCTTCCATTTTTCTATTCACCTCCGATCACATTCAAATTGCAGTGAGAGCAGAGCAGGGGAGAACCCGCCTCTTGCTGGTGCTGCTCTGAAATTGCTGTGGAAACATTTGCCTGATAACAAAGCTGACTTGTCCGCAGTGGTTTTAAAGAGATGGATGTTGCTCAAGTTCCTTTCTCTAGGGTGGGTGGAGGGAAGAGGGAGGAAAGAGATGTACAAAGCTGTAAAATTCTAGTTGCAGATTGAAAAACTCCTATTGGAGATCTACTGTGATCTGATCCATCATGCTAACTCCTCCACCCTCATTTTGCCACCGGTTAGCAAAAATTAACTTGCGCAGGTGAGAAATGCTTGTCTGGCACTCATCTCAGTTTTTAGCAACTGCTGACAGGTGTCTGTTTGTGTGTTTGTCTTTAGATAGGTGTCAGTGTGGTACGGTCTGGTCTGGTTTAATTGCATTCCTGATATTTAATTATTTGAGTTTGCTGAAGAGGAGGAGGATGATGAACCCAGCACCTTGAACTCTTAATGGGACTGAGCAGCCTTGGTCAACAAAATGTCAGGGTGACATGTGACTGCCTCTCTTCCCTTTTAACATATGGGAATGAATCCTACAGCAAATGGGTTGGAGGGAATTGGCTGGCTATTGTATAATGGGAATGTATTCGTACATCCTGGAGAAACTGGGATTGGTGTGCACTTGGTATTAAAATGGCTCCCTCTACATGCCCGTTGAGCTTTCCTTGCAGCTAACCAGATAATGTTTCTCCTGCTCTTCTTGGCATCTGAAGCCAGGCTCCAGTTTTGCTTGCTTGAGAAAACAGAAATTTTTTACTTCCTCCGTTCTTCATCCCTCCTTTCCCCTTGGAATAGTGCCAAGAACTAAACTGCAAGAATCTACTTCATAGAGACCTTGTCTAACAAGGTTTAATAGAGTAAGCTCTGTCGCTCTTTGGATGGCCAGCCCTGGCTGCATTCTTTAGCCACCTACTGTGAAGAGACAGGGTTTTTGAACAAACAAAAACAACGGTGTTTTGATTCAAATAAAATTTACATTGTCTTGCTTTGTATGGGAAAAATATTAAAATAAAAATCTTCAAACTTTACCCTGTTTTATCGGTTTTACTTTCACCAAGACTGTTGCAATCAGCTTCTAGTTGTTTGAAAATTATGGTAGTGAATTTTGTGTCCTCGGGAAAACTCTTCAGCTTGTTTGAGTTCACAGTGAGATTGTGGGTAGTTTTTGTGCTCAAATAGAGCTGGATCTCCAAGGAACTTAGGCATTTTGGATTCAGGTTTGCCTCTTGGCTACCTGATGTTGGAGAACATCTGGGATCCAGAATAAGTGGGCCCTCACACATTTCCCTGTATGCTTACTGTTTACTGCCGAACCTGCAACCTTTTGCTAAGTATGACTGAATATCAGCTGCAGTGGCGCAGTGGGTACAATGCAGTACTGCAGGCTACTTCTGCCGACTGCCAGTAGTTTGGCAGTTCAGGTCTCACCGACTGAAGGTTGGCTCAGCCTTCCATCCTTCCAAGGTGGATAAAATAAGGACCCAGATTGTTGAGGGTAGTATTCTGACTCTGTAAACTACTGAAGGCTATAGAACACTGTGAAGTGGTATATAAGTCTAAGTGCTATTGCTAATGCTAGTTCAGCCAGGGGGGAGACACAGGTTTGGAGATGGGGATTTTAGAAAGCAGCTGTCATGAAATCCATATAAACAAAAAAAAAAGCAATGTGGATACTCTTTTTTATGGACTGTTCTCATCTTGCAAAATACTTATAGCAGAGTTTGGCGTTTTCAGTATATTAACATTTACAGCCAAAAGCTTGAGACTCCAATGAAGACTTTATTCGACCTGGCAATTTCTAAGCTTTTTATGATATACTGTGGGATTCTCCCTCTGGTTCCTGAGGTTATGGCTAGGCAACGGGGGAGAACCTTCTGATTTCTAAAATTGTCTAATTTTAATGAGTAAACTTGGATCCAACTAATTGACCTATTTCTGTTGAGGCCTCTGACCATAACTGCATCTCTTCAAAAAGGTAGTGTAGAGGGAAGAAGGAATGGCCTTGAGGGACAGGAGGAAGAGCTGCTATCAAGATAGATCAAAGTGGACCAAGTCCAGGGGAGAAATGTAACCTGGGTAAACATCTCAGAAAAACCCCTCCCTAGTTCTCACAAAGAGGGAGGGAGGGGAAAATACAAGTTTGAAAACTGTTACTATAGCTTTATTTATTTTTGTCCACTCATCTCATTAAGCGGCAATTCTGGGCGGCTTTCAACATTTTATAATAAAAGCTGCACTGGCCTACATGATTTTGGTTTCCTAGCGCGGTGTACTTGACGTGGCTAGCAGGTAGCTACATCTCAGTAATAGGTACAACGCATGCTAGAAACCTGTGAGATAAAGCTAAGCACTGTGACCAAGTCCGATATAGGGTCTGCCTTATTGGATGGGTAATTGCAGAACAGGATCCATATGGTGAAGCATGCGGAAATAGGTCTTGCAAACCTCATTTTTTTCTGCACTAGGAAAGCACTGATTATAGAAGAAAAGACTTTTCAAAGGCTAGAAAAAGAATCCCAACTGGAACTAATGATTCTATACTAGTACAGGGAGTCCTCTACTTACGACCACAATGGAACCCAAAAATCTGTTGTTAAATGAGACGTTTGTTGTGAGTTTTGCCCATTTTACAAAATCTCTTGCCACAGTTGTTAAGTGAATCACTGCAGTTGATGTTAGTAATCCGGTTGTTAAGTAAATCCGTTTTCCCCATTGACTTTGCTCGTCGGAAGATCACAAAAAGTGATCACATGACCTTGGGACACAGCAACCGTCATAGGTATGACCCAGTTGCCAAGAACCTGAATTTTGATCACGATTGTGGGGATGCTGCAAGGGGGTATCTGTGAAAAAGTTCACAAGTCACTTTTTCATTGCAACTTCGAACGGTCACTAAATGAACTGTTGTAAGTCGAGGACTACCTGCGTTGAAGATATAAAAATGAATAATTTTGTGTGTCGAGGGGGCTTGTTTGCATCTTGTGAGCCAGTTTTTTCTTTGTGGCAATTTTCTGGTTTCTTGCCCCTCACCCCAAACGGGGGCATTATAGGGAAACACAAAATGGATGCCGAGTTCCTTGGCATAATAGCTACCTCAGCCACCAAGTCAGTGTGAATGGACAGCTATGACATTTTCCCAGCCTTTTTAAAAAACTAAGCTAACCCAAATCCATCCACTATTACAGGCAGGCAAGGGAGAGGCTTGCCTGAGGTTGCCCTGTTGCTACCCACTTATATTTGTGCGTAGTATTCAAATGAGCATACTGTATTGTTCCCTCTCAGGCACAGCAAGAAGCCTGGTGCAGTTTTCCGCAGGGTAGATACCCACAAGGAGATGAACTATTTTCTTAGCTTGGCCTTCATCTTTAAGGCTAAATATACTCTGTTCTTTCAATTGTTTGTTGTAAGATGTGATTGTCTCCTATTTAGAAAGTTTTCGTCGTAACCTCTTTCCAGGTTGTTTTCCAGTTCCGGCCCTTCGTGCGTTAATAATGAAAAGCTGTATAACAAAATTAAATATTTGAGAGGCTTTCAGTGTCCTAAGAGCCTACCAAGAATGAGCCAGGCAGTCAAATCAGGTGTGATGTAATGGAGGACAAGAGTGCAGGCCTCCATTCCACCCACCTCCCTCCCAATTTTCCCTTCAGAGTCCTGCTCTGCTCAAACCTCACTGCTGTTACGCTGTTGCCGAAAAGGTCTCCAAAGGAAACTAAACCTGCTTGCAACCTTGGTCACCAAGCTGGCATTTACCAGGTGGTGATGCAAGGGCTGTGCAATGCAGCGATGCTATTCACACTTCAGCTCACTAGGCGGTGCCAAGGATCTGCGGAATGCCAGAGCCAGGAAAAAAGAAAATGGCCTTTTGCCACTCCGACAATAATGCCATTGAGCCAAGCTTCTTTTTGATGCCTTCACTGGAAACTAAGCTTTTTTAGGACTCCTGTTGAGTCTCCGGATGTAAGCCAAGATTTCGTCTATTCCCCTTCCAGTGCAACCTGCCTTCTGCAAACTTAAGCTAATTACAAAGCTGTAATCCAAGGCAAATGTCAACATCTCTGCAATTAGCCTAGGTCTGCAGGAAGCCGGTGGCTCAAGTACTTTAAACAGGCAGGTTGCCTATTTCTATCCATGCCCATGAACTACAGTTTAGAAGCTTGAGTGAACAGATTTCTAGCTCAAGCAAAAATGCTGCAGGCCAGCCACCTTAGCTCTGCCTTCCAGATTGCCTTAGCTTTGCCTGGACTAAAGGCCGCTCAGTAAAAAGACCCAAGGCTAGCTTTTCACAACAGGGCTCTGCAAAGATCTGAACTCGAGGGATAACATGCAATTCAGAGCATGTGTGAGAATGCGTGTAACCTGTTAGGAACACTTTAAAGCAACCCATTTTCCTGGCCTTGCACAGCTGTCCCGCACAACTGGCATGTAATCCTAGGAAATGAAAAGATACTCTTGACGTCACGTGTTCTCCAAGAGGTGCTATGCGTGCACCGCCCACGCTTGCCAAATCACATTTTGCTCTTCAGATCTGAATTGCTACACGGGTCTATCACAGAACACGAGAAACCCGCAAATTCATTCCAAACACCAAGTATTTCAGCCACACGTTCTTTTTTTTTTTAACCCCCTTTATTTTCTAGGAGATTCAAGACAACAGACAGCCTCATTTCACAATAACTTATATAAATAAAAAAAGAGCAAAAGACATCTTAATATTTTAAAATATATCGAAGTAAAAAAAAAAGACAACGAAAAGAAATACTCATCGGGAGAGGGGGCCTGTACACAGCAAAATAGCACCATTTAGGGAACCAACACAGCTCCCATAGAAACAAGAATAGGGAAGAATGCAGCTGGGCTGCATGGAAACCAGATCAGCAACATTAATAAACTTAATGTTTCTTAATTAAAAAAAAAATTACACAGAAAGGGGGCAAGAAGTGAAGGCCCAAGCTATCTAACCCAGACACACAGTAGCTCTGAGGTTCTTGTTCCTTCAACTGGATTTGGGAGCAAAGAAGGAAAGGAGGGACCATTTGATGAAATACAAAGAGAAAAGTGAACCTACTCACATTAAGATGCTTGTCAAGAGGGGTTCTTGTCAAGCATCCACACCCCCTAGACATCAGTTTGGTACCCCCCACCCACCCCCAAGCAGCCACATGCTTGAATGAAAGAAATGGATGGAAGGCCCACTTCACTCCTCTTTCCCGATGGACGGGAGTCCTGGTTTTGGCAAAATCTCACATGCTTTTTAAGAGTCAAGAGGTGGAAGAAGGGGCTTCGGTAATTTGCTAAGGCAAGCACTGCACTGCCATTGAGGTAAAGAGGGCAGTTCGGATAGATACAAGGATGGGAAAAATCTTCCCCTGGCAAGGGCATCGTAATTAGCACCATCCCTTCCAGCCTGCAAAAGGGAGGGCAGGGCAGGAGCGTGTTTTGCTGGTGCAATCTGTGAATTGGACTCACTTACCCTTTAAGGGAGATACTTCTCTGCTTAGTGTACCCTGGAACCCACAACAATCCTCGGTTCCATTTTCCTCCAGAGCGAATCCACCAAGTTGCATAATGGATCAACAAGACCAATTGGACTCCCTCCCATTCGCAGTGCTTTCACCAAAGGGATACTACTTAAATGTGCAAAACCACCCCCCCCCAAAGTTGGATCAATGCCATTCAGCTGGATGAAGATGCCCACAACCACTTCCCGGTCATGCCCTCCTGCCCACCTTTTCTTCCCTTTCTGTCTTTTAATAGGCAAGTCAGGTGGCGCCCTGCTGAAGAAGTCCCATTTCCCTGCTTAAGAATGGGCAGGGAGCTGGGGTGGAAGACACGTTATGTTCTGGTGCAGGCCATGATTTGGTTTAGAAGAATCAAGCAGGATCCTGTGGGCAAGTGCTGGGCCCTCAAAGCACCAGGCAGTAGCATGTGGCAGTGTGTCAACCCAGGATGTCAATGCCCTCGTTCTCCCTCAAGATGCTCTCAGCCCTGACTGCCACAGGAGGATAAGCTGTCATAGAGAGAGTCACTGAGGGACTCCGAGTTCTCCAGGCCCGGCTGGCCCTCCGGACCCATATCCCTGGAACAGGCTTCTGTGCTGCCCTCTTCACCCACATCAGAAGCACTGGGGGTTCGGCTGCTGCTGGTGCTGAAGGCCGGGGAGGCCTGAGGTCCTTCTGAGGACGCCCGTCTTCTCTCGACTACATTGCAAGCTGAACCCTGCAGAAGCAGAAAGATAGAACTACTCAACAGAAGAAAGCCGGGGAGACTGACCATTCTGGTTTTGGTTTTGCCTTATTTCTGTTTTGCAGCTACTAAGAGCCACAGGAGGTGTGGCTGGAGGGCAGAGGTGAGTTCCATAACTACATTTTGTATTTTCAACACAAGGGGGGCGGGAAATGAACTCTCTTCATTTACAAGTGGTCCTCATTTAACAATCACTCTTTCAGCAATCATTTGAACTTGGGACAGTTGGTGAACGAGTGGATCAGTCTTCAAAGCTTTGGCCGGCTCAGTGCCCTCACAGTCACACAATCCCATGATCCCACAATCCCAATTTACGACCTTCCCCATTAGCTTCCCACAAGCAAAGTCAGTGGGAAGGCCAGCAGGAAGTCAAAAGTGGTGATCACGTGAGGTCCTTGTTTAACAACCTGCGGGGATTCACTTAACGATGGTAACTGGGAACTACCGGTAGCAGCAAGGTCACATGACATTGCAGTTTTTAGCGTCAGAAAATCTGATTCAAATTACCTTAGTCAATTGAGGAACCTCTCTTGTCTCTTCAGTTCCTGGAAAACCTAGAACCTGTCACAGCAGCCAAAACAGCCTAATTGTTTACATATTGTATTACAATTAGATTGTTATCCCACATTTTTATATATAACCCTGTTGGAATGTTAAAGAGCCTCATCTCGTCATAAACTTGCTCCTTCTTCTGCACTAAAAGTTGAACGTGGAGCCATAGCTTTGGGACGAAGAGGAAGCAGATGCCGTTGATAACGATTTCCTATAGCATCACCCACTGCGTGATTTTGCAAAGATGTCTTAGCACGACTAGAACCACTCAGGAAAACAAAGCTTTCTGTGAGTACTTAACATCAAATCTGTCAGTGCTGGTTACGATCTTCATAACACCCTCGTGGATAACATCAAAAGCTACTACAGCGATTCTTGGCTTCACAAGCCCTCGGAAACCAAATGCTGTCTGAAATCTCTCTGAGCTTTTTGAAGCGTGGCATCTGTCTGCCTGTTGCCTTCCTCTCGGGGGGGGGGGGGGG
>JANHJO010009416.1:345881-358119 GCA_032468235.1 Pseudoxyrhopus heterurus
GGAGCTGGTGGGATTCGATCAGCCAAACTGCTGATCTGCTGGACTGCAGTACAGTTATCTTACCACTTGAGCCACAGTAGCACATTTTTGCAAGTTTCATTAGATCACAAGCAATCAGTAGTGGAAGTTTTGTACCCTATGATCCCCAGCATGTAATCTATGTGAACTATGGATTAGATCCTTGCCACACATGGTCAATGAATGTGGCCAAGGAGGTAATGAGATGCTGAATACAGGGGGTAGAAAATCCATCCTTGACCATGTCTCCCATCCTGACCATCTCTTATCCAGGCTATTTCAACAGTTTTCTAACAATCTTTTTTTTTTAACAGACATTTGTTGAAAGACTGGCTGAGTTGAAGTTAGAGAGAACCTCAGATGAAATGGGTAATCTCACCCCTTTTCAGTTAGGATTCAGATATGGGTATGAGAATAAATATGCATAGTTTATTCTTGATAAGTTTGAGTGGGATTTATTCTGGTACCTTTTGGGTACTAGTTGCAAGAGTTGCAAGTGGGATGCACTGTTCTTCAGTGACTTCCTCCTTTCTGATTGGCCTGTTCCAGTTGATGTGATGAAAAGGGGGTCAAGCCCTTGGTCATTCTGTTATGTGTTAGGACAAGATGTAATCCTCTCCCCAATCTTGTTTAACATCCACATGAAACTGCTGAGAGAAATCATCTAGTGGCATAGGTTCATATATCATCAATATGGTACTGACATCCAGTTATACCTTTCTTCTGGGATATCCTTATTACTGAACAAGATGTTGGTTGTCTGATTCACGTTCATGAGGGTTGCACAGAAGATGATGGACTCTTAAGACTTCTTTATGGACTGCACTGAATTCAGAAAAACCAAATAGCATCCTCTTCAGTAGTAAAGGAAGAGTAATACATAAGAGATATTAGTTCAGTTCATTTTTAATAGTTAGCATTGAGTCCAGTGCCTGGATCCCAGTTAATTTTATTTTTATCTTTTGATCTTGTTTCTTCCCAATACAACCAGCCCACAATGATATGAATCCACAAGAATAAAATCCAAACATCAGAGACATCAGTCAATTATAACACCCATACATAAAAAAATAATATACTGTATAGACAATAATTTTTTTCTATTTCCAACCCTAAAATATCCAAGCAATAAAGTTTAGCCATATACTGATACTAGTTTAGGTCTACCATTGGACTCAACAACATATGCTATACAAGAAGCTTATGTAGAACACCCAACATTTGAGTTTTAATAGAGTAAGCTTGTGAGGAAATTCCAGTGTGGTATACAAGATTTCAACATTTTCAATATATTTAATTTGATTTAATTAACCTTGGAAAGAATTCTCATTCTCTCCCCCCTCCCTCCCCCTCTCTCTCCATCCTAGACTGGGCAAGAAAGTCTGTGGTCCTGCCAGATGCCTGGCGTCATGTTAGAATCTGGATAGGAATTACAGGATTAATCTAAATCTTACCAGAATAGGGTGACTTTGAAAACCAATTAAATAAAAAAATTATCCCATCTTTTACTCTGGACAAGATAGCGCTCACCTAGATGAAACTGGCCTAGTTTTGAGACTGAAGAATGATTGTAAGTGGTTGCATTCAGAAGGGTCTTTGAACAATTCTCTTCCATATTACTGATGCCGTTTCTGGATCAGGAGCCTTTACTGATAATCACTCATGGCCATGTTACTTTGCAGTTGGAGTTTTTGTAATGAATTTTACATAGACTTGTTCTTGAAGACCATCTGGAAGATAGTTATGGGCTCATCAAAATTTGCCCATGTAATCCACTATGGAAAGCTGCAATATTGCCAAATAACTTCTGAGGATAATCTGCCCACCCAGTGATCCAAGGGAATACTATATTCAGGAATATCTGGTTTGAACCTTCTAGATTGTCTCCGTCCTTTGGAATATCTTGTCCTCAAAAATCTGGAGCACCCCTTCAGATTTGCAAAACTGTTCAGAAAAGTATTGAGGATAAGTAAGACCATGCCACTTTTGAACAGTGACTCATTGGAGTGATGGTTTATAATTGATTTAATTTGTGTTTTTAATAGTATACAGTATATATATACTGTAAACTACTCTGTGCCTCTAGAAATCATGTGGCCTATAATTAGTAATAGTAAATTTTTTTCTCTGTGCATGAAACAGTTCGTGTTACTGAGGAGAAAGAAATAAAAAGACAATATTTCATGAGGAAACATATTAAGATGGTGGCAGAATTTTGCTGATAGATTGTAATTTCTCCAAAAATGTCAATATCTTTATCATTTTCATGGGAATTTGGCTTAAAATAATTCATATTTGTTGGATTATTTTATTTATTATTTTGCCTGTCACTGAGTATATTCCTGTGTAGTGATGGATCACTAAGATGCCAAGATTATATATTACATACTGAAAAGCTGCTCTTTGTGCATGAATAGGAGAACACCTATGCAAATGCATGAAATCAGATGACAAATACTTGTAATATATGCTAGAACAGAAATACATTGAAAGTAGAAAACAGAAAGATCAGCCAGTCCTAACATTAAAACCTCCCAGTCTATGGAAGAGTAAACTCCAGGAGGAAAAATTAATGAAGAAAAGTTGTTTCCAGAGCTTGTTTCCAAGAGATTAAACAGATCATTTTCATATGTTATAAAATATATGAATTGCCTTTAGTCATTGGGATGAACTTCCATCTTTGGTAAATCACATCCAGCAATAATAAACATGATAAACTTCTGTGAAGAATTTGAGTGGAAGAGTTGTTCAAACTTTTGCAAGGTAATACTGTGACCTTCACAAGAAACTGTTTTAGTATAACTTGCATTTTATATACTGTAAATATTCTAGCAGTAAAAGCATATTGCTGAATCAAAGCCCCAGCTTTGGTTACCCACATTCTCTTAGGGCTGTTGGGATACATAACTCATTTCCTAAGAAAAGTCTGTTTTCATAGCAATCTCATTATGAAGCAATCTCTCAGGTACTACTGGAGTTGGGAAAACACATCCTAGAGAGTTTGTAATGGCTGCTGACACCAGGCCAGCTTTACTTCTCATTCCCTATAAAAGCTACCAATCTTAAATCATCGGTAAAGGCACGGTGCTTACTTGCCCTCATCATTCAAGCATGTCTTTACATCGGGGATTAAATCCATCATTACATAGTTTAAGCAAGAAATTTATTACATAGTACCTAAAAGCCCTTCATAGCGAGTCTAAAAAATTAAAAGTAGGATGAAGCTTTCAGCATAAAGCATGTGCATCCCAAGAAAATATTGATGAATAAATAACACATCTTAAAAATGTGAAAGATATTTATATGTTTTATGTTTCAAGAGTCCATAACCCAGGCTGCTCTGTTTGAATGTTAATATAGCAAAACTAAAATGCATTTGAGTAATGGAAAAAAACGAAACAAATAAAATCCTGTTTTTTTTCAAAATCTGTCTCCGCCACCCTCTCTTTTTACTCTCTAGAGTCTAGACTATGCTGTAGTCTTGAAATAAAATATGCTCTGGCTATTTATCATAGTTAAAACTTACCTTATTAAAACAGTCTGAGTGTTCTATGTTGCTTGTACATAGCCATCATAACAATAAGCTTCATTCTCTAATGTCTACTGTTAAATGTCTCAGGTGATTGTTTCGTTCAAAAATAACACTGTGCCATTGTAATAATGTATTCAAGCATGAAAAAAATGTTGTAATAGACACTTGTGAGTTCATCAGTCCTACAAAGTCATTTAATAAGAGAAAAAAATGTATTGGAAAAATGTCAAAACCAGGTTTTGGACATGGTATGAAAAGTTACAACAAACAGGTAGAGCTCATGTGAGTTTCTACCATTCAGCTTATGACTTTTAAAATCCTTAGTGCCAAATGGAGACATAACCCATCTCTTCTTTCTGGAACAACCAAGTACAAATGAAAATGTGTTATAGAAATCAACAGTTTGCTTACAATAGCCACCATGGATCTAGAATGGCATCTACATTTCTTCTCTATGACTACTGTTTCCATGATTCATGCGTAGACTGTGAGACACTGATATATTTTTTTTGTTCTAAATCTAGTTTATCTTTATTTAGGTGAATATAATTTTTATACCAGTACAAAAATTTTTATTCCCCATTATGCATTGATGCTCCTATTCAATAACTGAGATGTTCTAAAGATTTTATTGAAGGTCTCCTGGGCAAACAACAGAACATTTAGGGAATATATGAACCCACATTCACAGCACAGTGGGGTTTGTTGATGGTTTGGTCATATATATCTTCTCTAAAATTCATATTGAATACATACTGGTAATATCTACATCATAGGAATGTAACCATTAAGTGAAGGTATAGAATTGAGTGCACTATGTATAATTGTGACTCAGATGAATGCAATATAAAAAACTAATAAAATAAGAACTAGTCTGTACTTATTGAGAAGTGCTTTAATTTGATCCCTTTTTCCTGTGGAAAAAGTGTTACACGCGTTTTATCAGCTGAAAATTGCCTAATGGCCAGAAGATCTATTTCATTTGCAATTGTTACAGAACCGTTGCCAGTGGAACAGTTTAAAACAGTCATAGAAAACTGAGTTACCCCATTGGTGCAGAAGAACTTACTAAAGTGCAGCCAAACGAATCCTTGAAGGAGAATGCTGAGCAATGGCATCAACATTTGTCTATCTGAATAATGAGTTCCTTCTGGCAAAATCAATAGTTACTGAAATGCGGCAAGATATTTCAGCAATTTCTCTGTAATATACTTCTATCTGATAACTGTACGCAATATAGTCCTTGATTTATGATGATTCATTTAATGACCTTTAAAAGCTTCGACAATCTCAAAACAAAAGTGACTTCAGTACTCACACTTAAGACCACTGAACACCATTGTGGTCATGTGATCACAATTTGGGTACTTGCCAACCAGCTTGCATTTACAATATGTTGCAGCATCCTGAAGTTACACGATTGCAATTTGCAACCAAACACTCACTGGGGAAATTGAATTTGCTTCAAGACCATGGAGATTTGTTTAACAACTGTTGTAAAAATTGTCATAATATCAGGTTAAATTCAACTTATGATTGCAACAACGTATGATGAAAATTTTAGTCCCAATTGTGGTCATAAGTCAAGGACTACCTGTAATGACTATGCAGCATGTTTAAAACTCTTAAGGAAGCCAACTGACAGTCTTAAATCAGTGTTTCCTAACTTCCAGGTGTACAGAGTTCCAAAATGACCATCAATTTACCCTTCTGGCTATGGAATTCAGAAGTTAAATAAAATTTGCATAGTATTCATTATATAACTTACTAAAGTGAAAGAATATGATAAAAATAAGGATGGCTTGCACGGATGACAAAGTGAATGGCGTTGATATAAAATAGATTTAGCTATTTTTTTCATGCCTTCAATTTCTTTTGTTTGCTATATCTTATTCCTTTTCTGCATCTTGCATAGCATTGCTTACCTTGAAAGGAAGTAATGCAATGTGTATGCATGTATGCTGCTCTTTAGTCAATCTTTATCTAAGGGAAAAAAATCCTATTTAAAAATTGAGCTGTTGTGAATGTTTCAGCTATTAAGATCAGCATTGGAATCATTGTTGTTGTTAGTTGCGAAGTCGTGTCCGATCCATCGCGACCTCATGGACAACGTTCCTCCAGGGCTTCCTGTCCTCTACCATCCCCCGGAGTCCATTTAAGCTTGCACCGACTGCTTCAGTGACTCCATCCAGCCACATATCATAACACCATTGGAATCATAACACCATCTAATTTTTATAGAGTTTATTTTCTTTCCTGAGAGATGCTTGTTAGAACAGTGTGAACGCTTCCACTAAACTATCGAGTTACACAATTTTAGCTTTAAGTGCTTTGAAATTTTCTGTTTTATGTGGATATTTGTGATACAAGGAGACAAGCTGGGAATAAAAGGTAAAGGTAAAGGTTCCCCTCGCACATACATACCAGTCGTTCCCGACTCTAGGGGGCGGTGCTCATCTCTGTTTCAAAGCCGAAGAGCCAGCGCTGTCAGAAGACATCTCCATGGTCATGTGGCCGGCATGACTAAATGCCAAAGGCGCACAGAATGCTGTTACCTTCCCACCAAAGGTGGTCCCTATTTTTCTACTTGCATTTTTACATGCTTTCGAACTGCTAGGTTGGCAGAAGCTGGGACAAGTAACGGGAGCTCACTCCATTATGCGGCGCTAGGGATTCGAACCGCCGAACTGCCAACCTTTCTGATCGACAAGCTCAGTGTCTTAGCCACTGAGCCACCGCGTCCCTCCTTCAGGTGCTATAATTGTGGACAAATGTTGCTTGATCCTCCAACACAACATGTTACTTATTCTGTCCTCACAGCCTTTTCTAATGTTCCGCAGTGCACATGTCTCCAGCCACTTTCTTCTCTTTCCACAACCAAGAAGAAAATCCAGGAAATGGGACTTCCAACCATATTTACACAAATACCTGATACCCTTCCACATCTATGCTCTGTGAAAAATGAGGTGTCAGCAAGCATTACCTAATTCTTCTTTTTAAATTCAACGTCTAATGTTCTGTCAACATCTAGATGTTCTAAACTTCTGACTCCCAGAATTCTCTGATATCATTGGTATTGATCACACTGATGAAGAATTATGGGAATTGTAATTCAGTTCAAAGGATATGAAGTGGCAGCGACTGCATTACATAGAAAAAAAATTCTCATCCCCATTTTTATAATCTCATCATTGGAACAAAGCCACCAGATCCCACTACAGAGAGGATATGCATTTCCTTTCTAGGAAGCAATTCTCTGTGGCAGTAATTTCCTGTGTAAACTTGGAGTACAATTCATGGAAGTTTGTGTGGAATCATGGGAATATTCTTGACAGGACTTCATTCTCCTTGTTGAAGAAATAAACCTGATTTTTTTTTTTACTGCATTTCAACAGTACTGGCTCCCAAATGACTAGGAGACCCATCCTAGGCTAGCTGCCAAGTTAAAAGAACAGCTCCTTCGCCAACCCTCAGCCTTTCCCTTCCGCTTTCCTTGGAACTCACCGGCAAAGTGCTGGGAGGTCACGAGTTCAGCCAAGCTGTCATCAGCTGGTAGCTCTTCCCGCAAGGCAGCTTCGTGAAGCTACAGGGGAGACAAAGGAGACAAGAATGAGTTCTCTGGCAGCTGAGGCGTGGATGAAGGGCTTCAGGCTGCTTTCCCCCCCACCCACAGGGAGCTCACCTTGTCTGGAGCTTCCGGACAGGCATGGAGGTGCCCAACAATGCCGTTGCGTGGCGGACGGATAAGGCGGGGATCTTTGGCATCACGCAGGCCCCTTTGAAGGCCCTGTAGCTCATTCTTCTGCTCCAGATGAGTCTCACACGGTGCCTCTTTCCCATCCACCCTGCAAGTGCAGTGGAGGTCAGTATCCTGAAGCTTCTCTTTCGTTCAATCCTTACCCCATTTTGCAAAATCTGCAGGGTCTCCTTGCAGGAAAGAGACTTGGGACCCTCTGTAAATACCATTGCAAGAGTAGGCGAATGGATGTCCTTCAACTACAAGTTCCATAAGCCCCACCCACTGCCCCTTGCTTGCTTGCATTGGTGAGAAGTAAAACTGCAAAACATCTAGAGGACTTGCCTCCTTTCAGTCCATGGCTTGCACAGCTCAAGATGCCACTTCTTAAGTCCATCTCAATCCATCAGAGCCAAAAATCATAATCCTCATTTTTCAGGCTCCTGGATTTTAACTCCATAGCTTGTCAGAGATATCTGGGACCCTGTTAGCAATCTTGAGGGTGATAAATTTTATTTAAAAAACAAAGAAGGAGGGGGGACATTTCAGCACCTTAGGAATGTGGGGGGGAAAGCTTGCAAACAAATGGGCAGCATCTGGCGAAGTCTTAATAGATTAAAAAACAAGGGATTTGGGGAGGGGACTCCCTCTAAACAAAGTTTCACTCAACCTGTTCAGCTATTCATTACCCTCTTACCACCTCACTGGGTCCACTTTTGATCCCAGCCAGAAATCTTCAGTTTTATGCAAATCTGGATCCCACTGTTAGTGTGAAACAAAGCGCTTTAAGATCCTAACTTAAGTACAGTACCTCTCAGAGATCAGCCGTCACCAATGTGCCTTTAAGCCCTTCCAGGCAGATACCGCTCTGATCTGCTCTGACTTACCTATTGAGAAGCTGCTGCATGAAGTTCTCCGCAGTCACCTCCTGGTACATAAGGGTGAGCTGGCTGTGTCCGGTGTCACAGGAGTGGGACCGAGGCTTGTCCAGGGCCAGCCCATTGATGTAGGCCTTCTCCTCCTCCAGGGCTTTGCGCAGGTCCTCTGCCTTCTCCATGAGCTTGGAAATGTTCAAGCTTTCAGACTCCAGCTTGCGTGAGCCGGCTTTGCTGTCCTTGGCTTTGGGGGTCTCCGGCCTCCGGCTGAGGGCAGGTAGCTTGCTCTTACGCAGGCCGAACCAACTGGCAAGACCACTCGAATTCTTCTGCTTGGTCTCCCCTGCGGCGGGCCCACCTTTGTGCCTTCGCAGGACGTTCTCTTCGATGCCTTTCATTACTTTTTCTTCAATAGTGGCAGGAGGCCCAGCTTTGCCCTTGGCCTGGTCAGGGCCAGGGGGGTGTTTGCGCCCGAAACTGCTGTGTGCCTTGGTTGTGGGTGGGCACGGCTTGGGTTCCGGAGCAGGGGGTTTGGTTGGGGATTTGGACGGTAACTTGGTCGGGCTCCCGTGCGGACTCTTGGCATTCTTCCCGGGTGGCAAGGGTTTGGAGGGATTTCTGTTCGCTGGCGTTCCTAAGGAACGATTCTTGGAGGCCTGGTGTTCAGCGTCGTTGCCACGGGAACCCACAGAATGGGAAGAGTAGCAACGAGGGGTTGATTCATTCCCATGGCAAGGCTCAGGGTGCTTGAGGCTGCTGCTCCCAGAGCCCAGCCTGGGGTGGGCATCGGGAAGGCTTTCCCCACGCTCCCCTGGCCGGGTGGGGGCTCTCCCCTTCTCAAAGCCCGGGCCCTCTTTCCCCTCCGCCCCTTTCAACCTCCCGAGCACTGTCAGACGCTCTTTGAAAGGCATGCTGGCTGCCACCTCGAGCGTCCGCTTGGTAGAGCCGCTGGCGCCTCTCTTGGAGTTGTCAGGGTTCCTGCGGGCCAGAGGAGGCGAGCGCCTGCTCTCCGGGCCAGACTTTTCTCGGTGGCCAGCAGGGCAGGGCTCCATAGAGACGTCACCAGGTGGCACTGCCCGAAGAGCCAAGCGGCAGGAAGGCAGGAGTGCCTCAGGTGCATCCAGTTTGGTATCATGGGATGAGGGGGACCGAGAGCTCACGGCAGTGCTGAGGGTCAGCTCCAAGATGTTCTCATACTCGTGGGGTTTGTGGTACCCAAAAGGGTCTGGTAATGTGGGAGCAATGGGGGGTGACTCTGGGACAAGGGGTCGGCCAGCCTTGGGGGAGGGATGCCCTCCACCAATGCCAGAGTCAGCAGGGAAAGGGCTGTCGGGGGAGCCCTTGCGGCTAGGCGTCGGGGAGTGGTACACCTCGTACGTGTTACTGCGGCAGGGGATTTTGGAGCTGCGGGTGAGCTGCGGGCTGAGGCGAAGGGCAGCGGGGCTGGGCGGCGGTGGCATTTTCAGCAATTTGAGCACCTTGGAGGGGGAGGGGATAGGGAGCCCTTGCCGAGACTTATCTTTGTCTTCGTTGGATGCAAGGACGCTCAGGTAGGCCGGCTCCCTGCAGGCAGAGGGAGGCCCCAAAGCCTCTAGGCAACTCACGGCCTGAATGTGCTTGTAGCTCCTGGCCTGCGTTTCGGGGTCTCCCATCAAGCAGGGTCCACTGGGCTCCCCATTGAGCACGGCACTGTCGCCAGCCTCCCGAAGGACGTGCTGCAGGTAGGTCTCCACCTCACCTAATTCCAGCTTGTGTTCAGCCAGTGCACTCAGCAACACTTGGCCCGGATGTCCTTTCTCTGGAGGATCAGGTTCCCCAGCCTCATCGGAGGAGGAGGAGGAGCTGCCCTCGCTTTTCAGTGGAGGCTGCCCAGGTACCCCTTCACCCTGAGCCAGCAGCAGACATGGCCAGGCTTCTGCAGTCACTCCTTCTGGGGAGCTCAGCTGCCCAGGGTCTCTCCAAGGGGAAGGAAAGGCAAGCAGTGGGTCCATCTCTTCCAGGGAACGAAGCACTTCCAGGATTTGGGCCTTCTTTCGCAGGAAAGGGGAAAGAGCTTCCAGAGAGTGGGGATTAGATCCAGGAATTTCCAGACAGTGTTCCTCAGAGATGACCTGGGACGCAACCAAGACATACAAAATGTAACAAAGGCCAGCTTTTGATTTCCATTTCTGCCCTCTCGACCACAACATCCCGTTTGGTATTTCTAGTGGTGTCCCCAGACTTCTTTACAACCAGATCAAATAGTCTAACGTAGTCTCCTACAATGGACAAAAGTTCCCCAGAAGTAGCGGAGAAAGAATTTGTCCATCACCTTCTGCTCAATATTATTTTTAAATGGCAACATAATGGATTGAAGAAGCTAAAATGTGCAGGAAAAGCAGGAATTCCACCTCCTCCTCTCCATGTGAATTTTGCATTCAATCCAGGATGTAGTTTGCTAAAGTATGCACTGAATGGATGCTACCAAACAGAAAATATGCTGAGGGCTGGACTAGAAGATTTTGACTTTAGCTAGTCCTATGAATTTAAGGCACTTCACTTGCCTCCCATTACAATCTTGCATCTTCCATATATAGCACACCTACAAACAAATGTAATTTATTTAATCAGTTTGTATTACCATCCGTCTCAACAAGTGAGCTTCATTGTTTAAACAAAATTAAAAAATAAAAATCAAATTATTTATTTATTTACTTGATATATTTTTTTTTTTTGTTTATTTTCACCGAAATCTTTAGCCTCTCATCTCAGCAAACAATTTCTTCAGCGGCTCACAATTCAGAAACATAGGTTACAATTAAAATCATAAAAACGTTTTAAAAGAATAAAAACAGTAGAAGCCATTTACTGTTTGGTGGGCGGATGATTTCAACCCACAATACAAACATTAAAATACCACAGCACTGAGGGAAGTATCAAACTGTCGTTCACTGACACAGCCAAGAGATGGGCCCTTTCATATATTTGGGGCCCCGGTCTCCAGCAAAGAACCAGGCCTTCAGTGCCTTATGAAAAGCCAGCAGTGTCAGAGCCATCCTAATCTCTGAATACATCATTGGAGAAAAGGAACCAATGCATGCACTCATCCTGCCCAAGTGGATCAGATGGATAGAAATAACTGGAAGAGACGGTCCCCTCAGGTAACTGGGTCCCAAGCTATGAAAGGCTTTAAAGCTGACAACCAGGGCCTTGACTTGCACCCAGAAGCACACTGGCTGTCAATACAGCTCACAAAGTGCTGGCACCATTGACTACTTGCATTGCCACATTCTGCCCCAGTTGAAGCTTCCAAAAGTTCTTTAAAGGCCACCTCACGTAGAATGCACTGCAGTAATCCAAAGAGATCACAAGGGCAAGAATAACAGTGAGCTGGGCCTTCCGGTCCAGGAATAGGCACAACTGGCATGCAGCCCAGGAGTATACAAAGTCCCTCCTTAGCACAGCTATTGCTTGTCTTCAAGCAAGAGCCGTGGGTCCAGGAAGATGCCTCTCTACAGTCTCCCTATTTGGATCAGGGAGGTTAGTGGATATTTTCTTCTACAGGGATGACCATCTTTTCTTTTTAAGAGCCACGGTGGCGCAGAGGTTAGAGTGCAGTACTGCAGGCTACTTCTGCTGCCGGCTGCCTGCAATTCGGTAGTTCGAATCTCACCAGGCTCAAGGTTGACTCAGCCTTCCATCCTTCCGAGATGGGTAAAATGAGGACCCAAATTGTTGGGGCCAATAGGCTGACTCTGTAAACCATTTAGAGAGCCCTATAAAAAGCACTGTGAAGCGGTATATAAGTCTAAGTGTTGCTGTTATTGCTATCTATCCATGGACCCACTGACCCACTGACCTATGGCTTGTTGAATAAGTGAAAATGGACATATTGAACTCAGCTCTTGTTTGTTTTAACATGGTTTGAGACTTGGAGATTGTCCAAGGCCATGAGTGTCTGGGATCCAGCATTAGAGCCTTGAGTGGTGCAGAGGGTTAAGAACTCTGTACTTTGTAATTAAAATATTCAGCTCCCAGCTGCCTGCAATTTAGCAGTTCGAATCCCACCAGGCTCAAGGTCAACTCAGCCTTCCATCC
>JANHJO010009416.1:358219-369816 GCA_032468235.1 Pseudoxyrhopus heterurus
CAAGTTTGACACCCCTGGCTTAGAGAGGGCTGCAAAAAGCACTGTGAAGCGGTATACAAGTCTAAATGCTATTGCTATCTGTACTTGTTATTTTATAACTTTGCTTTTAAAAATTCTATATGCTGCCCAAAGTTATCAAGTCGGGTGACCTTAGAAACATGTATCAATCAATCAACAAACAAATCTGTCTGACTCAACTTTTGAAACCAGTTTTGAAGGAACAATCCCATATCCGTTTCCGTACATACAATGCAGCAGTTCTCCTTTGGTAACTCTGATCTTCCTCTTTTTTTCCCCCCACTTGGAAAAGAAAAAAATTAACACTGCCCCCAGATCTCATGGTTTGAGTCAGAGCCACAAAGCTCACAGCATAAGAAGATGTCTACTGCATCAAAAGTCTACGCTGCGCAGCACTGCATCAATTAATGGCTCTGGGCCCCATTCCAAAAAATGTACTCTCTCTCCCTGTCTTAAACTATTAACGGAGTATGATGCACAGGAAAGCTATCTGAGTGGCCCAACGATGAAGCAGTAGCACCAGCAGGTCTGCACCTGCAGGTGGCAATCCAGAAATGAATGGGCACTAGAGGTCTTACAGAACATACCTCTCTCTGCAACAGGCACCGTCCCAGGGGAAACGAAACCGGGAGCTTCTCTACTGTGCCTGGTTGGGAGATCGGGGACGGACTGGAGAGCAAGGAAGCTGGATGGGCTGGAGTCTGAAGAGACAATTAATAGGATGAATGGCTCCAGTAGATCTGCTCACAGAGAGCAAACACCCTGCACCTTCAACACAAATCCATGCAACGTACTTCCAGCAATTCCGCACTGCTTGGAAATACATGTGAACTCAGCTCTAATAAACCCCCAAGGTTTATTAGCATTGGGATGCCCCCAAATGACTGTAATTCATTCAGTAACCTATGACTAACCAGATTTTGGCTTGGCATACTAAATAAAGGTAGCATAGAATAATGTGATGCAACTGTAAATGCAACATTTCCCCAAACTTTTGAGCTAGTTAAAACTATCTTTCCAGCACCCCCATAACACATACAAGAGCTCAATTTGTTCTTTCTCCTCCTCCTAATGAAGTCCAGCAGAGGATACAGTAAGCGCAGCCACCAAAGGGCCTATAGACAATTCCTTTGCTTAGTGACTTAAATGTTTCAGGAAACTTACATGGCTTTAAAGAAAAGTCACTCTATATATACAGTCACCTAAAACTCACCCACCCTGCAAACAAATCATGTCTGTATGTGTAAGCTGAGCACATGATAAGAAAGAAGGGAGATAAAAGACAGAGGACACACCTGGGAGAGAGATCCAGAAGTCAGTTTTCGGTGGAAAAGATCACTGAGAGCCTGGTTTTGCCTTTCCAAGTCAAAGACCCGTTTTTTCAGCTTTATGCATTCTTCACGGAGATCCTGAGAAAAGAGAATCTCACCTGTAAGCTAGAATCAAGAGAGGATCTGCAAATGCTCTTGTTTGGTTTCCTCCCCTCCCCACAGGAATCCTCTAGGTTAGGGTCTTTTGTGGTCAAAGTGAATTCAGGAGAAATCAGCATTTGCCATCAAGGCACACAAATTCCCCTCCCAAAGAACCCTGAATCCTGTGACTTGCACGAATAATTCAAGTTAAGGATGTGCATAAATGTTTGATCATATTTAACAAGACACTGATAGTCATGACAAAAACTGTAGAGGAGGAAGAGGGAAATAGTACTGAAGCCTTCTCTGCTGACTCCTAGTAACATAATGCAGAGCAGGACACAGTTTTGTCATGCAAAAAATACCAGGTGAAACCACCATCCCTAGAGATCAATAAGCAGCTTTGAGTGATGAGCTAATCAGAGGCAAATGTAATTAGCATTTCAAGGACTGATACCGAGCAGCTAATATCTACTATCTGCCTGTCCTTCATCTATATCAGGGATACACAACTACTATCAGCTCAAGGTTTACACCTGGTTTTGTTTAGAACAATGAGAATTGCATTCCAAAAGTAGGCTAAGCCACGTCCTCTGTTTAGAGGGAATTTCGGGAGTTTGAGAAAGAAATATTCTAAGTATCCACAAGACTTCAAGGTAGTTTTTTTTGCCTCCTAGCCCCACTCCAACCCTGTTACACAAAACACAAAATAGGGGTCATATTGTTGGCCCAACCTTTTTGGAGGAGCCACAAAGGAAGCTGGTGGGCTGAATATTGTCCCAGACTGCATTTTTTCATCTCTGACTAGAGACATCTCTGACAGGACTTTGAGTCAAAGTTCTTTTGACATTCCCATTCCAAACTCTAAGAGCACAAAATCTAAATGTGACTTCATCATTAAAAATGAATTATAGTACACTTATACTCCAACCAGACTTACTCAGTTTCACCTCCATTCTCTCTTTAATTACAATTTTAAAACCAGTTCTGGAGGTCTGAGGGGGATGCATGTAAGATTTCTGGGGAAGACAACAGGCCAAGGGGCTCAGGACTGTACCTCAACAATGGAGGAAAGGATGCATGAAATACAGGTAGTCCTCAACTTACGACCACAATTGAGCCCAAAATTTATGTTGCTAAGTGAGAAATTTGTTAAGTGAATTTTGCCCCATTTTACAACTTTTCTTGCCATATTTCTTAAGTGAATCACTGCAGTTCATTTAGTAACACAGTTGTTAAGTGAATCTGGCTTCCCCATTGACTTTGCTCGTCAGAAGGTCGCGAAAGGGGATCACATGACCCAGGGACACTGCAGCCATCAGAAATGTGAGTGTGGTTTCAAGCTTCTGAATGTAAATCACGTGACCATGGGGATGCTGTAACAGTCGTAAGTCTGAAAAATGGTCATGTCACTTTTTTCAGCGCCATTATAACTTTGAATGGTCACTAAGTGAACTGTTGTAAGTCAAGGACATATTCTGTACTCTGCTTTTGAACCTGAGTGAATTATGAAGTCCTCATTCAATTCTCATCTCTACCACCAGCTTAAGAGGGGACCTGATCTGAAACACAGCTAACACTGATCTGAGAAAGTTGTAAGGGTTAACAGGACCATTTGGACTACTCTAAAAGGCAATATGAATATTATCACAGGAAAGAGTGTGGTGGAAGAATTCACACTTCTAGCAATAAGCAGATGTTTCTAATAGGTTTTGTGCCTTTCTTTCATGCAGTATCCAGAGGTTAATTGCTGTATCAATGCCTCTCCCTTGAGCGCAAACAAGCCTAACCCTTCTTACTTAGCAGTTATATCTTCCATAGTCCAATGTGCCTACCTCCAAGCAGAAGGATCACAGCTAATTCCATTATCCAGAAGTCACTACCGATTTTGTACAAAAAACAACAACACCCCATAACACATACAAAGCTCCATTTGTTCCTCCTCCTCCTCCTAATGAAGTCCAGCAGAGGATACAGTAAGCACAGCCACCAAAGGGCCTATAGACAATTCCTTTGCTTCCTGACTTAAATGTTTCAGGAAACTTACATGGCTTTAAAGCAAAACAGTAGCTGCTGGTATCATCTTTAACTTCAAAAATGCCACTGAAATACATAAGAGACATTCTTTGGGAAGTAAATATGGGGAAGGGTTGGGGAGCAGGCCTAGGAAAAACAGAGCGGGATAAAACCTCTAGAGGGCTACATAGGAGTGATTTCACCAGGCTGCTTTGTGCAGAATTTTGTGCCTGGCCCTGCTCCACTTTAACAGCTCTCAAAATTCCAAAGATGTCCTCCATCCCCAAAGACCAGGCCTGGAGACAGACTCACTTTTTGGTTTAACAGCGCTTGTACCACGTGGTTGGCTACCTGCAGAAGAAGAAGGAGCAGATATAAGCACAAAGGGAGCAGCTATCCCTTCCTCAGAAGGTGCTGTTGGGGGAAAGAGAAGGCAAAGCAGCAGTACCTCATCCAGGCAGCGTTCATAGGTTTCCCGCTGGTTCTCATTGGCCTGCACCAAAGCCAAATTCTCTGCCTGAGGACATAAAGAAGAGTCAGGCTGCTGGTGAAAAAAAATAGGACCTCGAGTTTCTTCTCCAGGAGGCATATGGGAAAAGAAACGAAGCATGGACAACTTTCCTTCTTCTCTCTGCTCCACCCCACTTCTCTTGTCCTTGAAAATTCCTATTCTACAGCATTGCAAAGCTATGTTTTCTACCTGTGCCCATGGGAAAAGATTCAGGGATTAAAGGTCACTACCTTCAATGACTGGCACCTCCCTTCAAAAACTAGAGCAGCAGGTCAACTAGATTGTTGTCCCATCCCTTGTAAACATGTATCATGTACCCCACTCAAAAAAAAACCAGAATACAATGTTTGTGGCAAAGTGCATATAACTCACATTAGGAAGAGGCAGAAAAGGAATACACAACACTAGACTCACATAATGAATTCACCTGGGCCTATATGTCTGGTGTGAGCGTTTTACCTTTCCCTATACGCCATGTTGGAAAAAGAGTGCCAATTCTGGAGAATTAGGAGTAAACGACTCTTGCTTGTAACACCAAGGAGCAAAACTAATTGAGATCATTCACCTACGCGAGCCGGTGCTCACCCAATAGGCTTATATAACATTCATATTATTTCTGTATAGGTAGCCCTTGAGTTATGGTAATCAAACTCTGTGGTTGGTCAGTGAATCCATAATTCCCTATCAGTTTTGCTGAAAAGTCGAGGTAAATGCTGGGTGGGTTTCAGCAAAACCATCAGAAAGCTTGATTCCATGATAGTGACTTGCTGCAAATAGCTATAAATGTGCCCCATTGCCAAGCACCCAAAGTACCTCAAATCCAGGTCGTAAGTACCACTCAGGTAGGTCTGTCAGAACTTCAGTCAGTATGCACCTGATTGTAAGTTGAAGACCATCTATATGTGCCAATGCTGGGAGGCAGCTCACATTCAAGTGAAATAATAGATGGTATGTAGCTACCAAGAAACAAATTGCTTGCAATAGGATCTCAATTCACTTCTTCTGCCAGCCTTTCATTCAGCTGGTGCTCTGGTCTCTAGAACCCCTTAACTCAGCAGGACAAGATCAGGCCTTAGTACCTCTAGCTCCCGGAGTCTCTGCAGAAGGTCCTGGGGTGTCCTTGGCTCATGGCCATCCCCTTCTGGCTTCATCTCACTCGGCAGCTCAATTTCAGACATTGTTTCCTTTGGGCAGAGAGAATCAAGTAAAGGAGTGCCAAGTTTCATGCTCCGCTCATAATAAAAGACCCACCGGCAATTTCAAGGGGAAGGGGTGTACTGCAAGACCATTCACCAGCTGCCTCCATTGATGCCACCGGGATTTCTCTAACAGAATGGCGTGGTCAGGATTGAGGCTAGAGTTATAACCCATGCTTATAGCATGCATTAGGGCCACAGCTCAGCCCCTGATAATCCAAAGGGGTGCAGAAGACCATCTGGTATCAACAGTGATGCAGGGAAGGATTAAGGTCAAGTGATCCCCTAAGCCCAGCCCAACTATGATGCCCTTGGCCTTTCCATTATTTAAGTGACATGAAGACTCCATAAGAGCTGAAAACTAAAATTGAGTGCTGCAGTGAAAGTCTTACGGACATGATAGCAACAGCAATAGCATTTAGACTTATATACCGCTTCACAGTGCTTTATAGCCCTCTCTAAGTGGTTTATAGAGTCAGTATATTGCCCCTAACAATCTGGGTCATTTTACCGACCTCGGAAGGAGGGAAGGCTGTGTCAACCTTGAGCCAGTGAGACTTAGCCTGCAGAACTGCATTCTAACCACTGCGCCACCATGGCTCAAGGGTGGGGAGGGAACCCTCTGGTGACCCTTCCTTTGGGGCCTAAGCATGCCTATTTTGCTTAATGGTTAATCCAAGGCTATGGATGATGCACTGGGATTTGTGGAGCCTATTTTTTGTTCTCCCTTTACTTTATTCAGATAGAAGTGGGAAGCCTCTGTGGGTTCCCAACTCTATCCTTAATTCCTAAGCCACCCAAAGCCGGCTTGAAATCTGGCCCAGAGATAGCTGTTTGGGGGCAGAAGAGTAGAAACCGAAGCCTGCAGAGGCCTTCTGCTTCCACTTTCCCTCCTTTAATTCTTGAATAAAGTACTACAAAACCGTGCCAATACAATCCAGTCTGTTGATCATATTACAATTAGATGGACTGCAGGTGATGTCCAGGGAGTGGATTGTCTCCCCCAATCCCCAAATCAGAATGATGTATGATCCCAGCTAATGTCTCGGCCCAGCTCTTTCCCAGCCTTTTCTTACCTTTCTTCAGGGGCCCAGTGAGGGACACGATAACTAGCCCAACCTCTAGGCTTCCCTTCATCACTTTTGCCTGAAAGAAAAGCAAAAAGAGTTCAGGGTTGCGCATCCTTCATCAAAGGATCGTTGCCTTAAAGAGATACATCAGCATTCAGGCAATGTTAAGTGAACAGCAGAGAGCAGCAATGAAGCTATTTTTAAACACAAAGATCCAACCCCCACAGTCCTTTTCCTCCAAGGATTTCCCCCTGGTACGTCTCATTCTATGCTTGTGAGGGTTGCTAGAGCACAGTTTACAAAAGAATGGGGAAACATTTGATGCAGCTGGGGCCCATCTGCTGGTTCATCTTAAAGGAGTTTGGATTTACAGATTTAAGCCCAGATTCCTCTGCTCCCAAACCAGCAACTATCAGGGAAGCAACAACCAAACCACAGCACTCACTACTGCAGCATCCCGGGTGATGCTGAGTTTTTTGGGTTTTTTTAAGGATGGGCTGGTTTTTAAAGAGGACATGTTAATAGTCCAGACCTAAGATCCATGTAGACCTTCTACAACACAGGTATCAAACTCATGGCGTCACGTTGCCATCACGTGATGTTTTGCGACATTTTTACCATTTGCGGAGCTGGGATGGGCATGGTCTGCGTGTGACGTATCCGGCCCGGGGGCTGCCAGTTTGACACCCCTGTTGTACAACCAGAGACAGATTTTAATACACTGAAGATCAGAAGCAAGGCTCTCATCATCCATTATATTCAGTTTCCCCAGGTCATCTTGTCTGGCCACAGATAAGAGAACGAATCCAGGGGCGATGGACCAATGTCAAATCCAGCAGAGCTTCTACAATATATATATAGCCAAAGCGAGCTTTTTCAGCATAGGAGGAGCAGGTTCCTCCTGTGGCATCTGATAAGTTTAATCCATAATGTGTTTTAATTTGCTTTTGGCTTAATGCAACCTGAGAATTCAGCTATTATTTATAAACTGCGGTTGACTTTTCTACATGACATAGAAATCAAGCCACTATGATTTGCTCAGCAAACCATTATTAAAGCCATGGCTTACAATCCTCATGCCCCACAACAGTGATTTTAAGATGTACCACATCAAGTCCAGCAATGTTCACTCTCTGATGCAGCGATTCTTAATCTTGGCAACTTTAAGATGTGGACTTCAACACCTGGCTGGGGAATTCTGGGAGCTGAAGTCCACAGATCTTAAAATGGCTAAGGTTGAGAAACACTGCTCTGATGTATTATGTACTCGGATTGGAGAAAGAAACTCTTCTCCAGTCCCATCCCCTGAAATCTTGCAAGCATTTATTTATTTGATCTATGCCTTAGAGAGTTCTTACAGCAGCTTACAGAACTTAAAAACAAAAAAACAATATGAACTACTAGAGACAGATCATAATTCACAGTAAAAATAAATGCTAAAGTCACCTCACAATTAAAAGCATGATTGAAAAAGATGCATCTTCATGGCTTAAACGTAACTCCCAAAGAAGTACATCTACAACCTGAGACAATGATCAAAAAGACCCCCCTCGTATCACACCATATATCACCTTCACATCACCAAGACAGACCTCTGACACTGGGGACATTTCCACAGTTTCTGGATTCGGCACATACGTTGAGATTTGTGTGTTTTGTTTTTAGCCAAGCTCACTCGCTCAGGGCAAGGGTTATCTGTGAGAAGATAGACTGCCTACAAAATGCCCAGCACCTGTGCCGCTGTTGGCCTGTCCCTTTAAGTCCTCTTTCTAGCCACTACACGCACAGTTGTCAAACTCATGGCGTCACGTTGCCATCACGTGACGTTTTGTGATGTTTTTCCCATTTGCAGAACAGGGTTGGGCATGGCCTGTGCATGACGCATCCAGCCTGCAGGCCACCAGTTTGATACCCCTGCGTGACTACAGCAATTGTTGGCTATAAAAGGTGAGCAGGCAGAGAGCCGGGAGTGGTAGTGTTGGTATATGGCAGACAGGGAAGAAGGTGTATGTGTTCATAAACCAGCCTGAAGCAGCATAAAGAAGATAAACTTATTTCCAACAGTAGGATTTATAAGTCGTTGGAGGATCAGTAGGAGATGTAGCAGAAGTGGGAAAGAATGGAGCAGTGAGGACTAGCCTTTGAGTGCTTGTGTGTGTCTAAGGATCTGTGTGATTGTTGGCTCTCTTGGATTTTTGAGCCCACTGACTTGGCTATATGTAAAAGAACCCCTGACGGTGTCCAAAGTCACCTAATCAATTTTACTTGATCCGTAATTTGACATACTTTCCCAAATCCAGCTTTCTCAGGCTCAACATTTTATGCAGAGCTCGATACAGTTTGTAATTTTCAGGGGATTCCAAGCAGCTAGACGTCAGATTTAAGAAGGGGGAAATTAGTGCTGTAAATTGCTATGTAAGATTGCCACGATGTTAGAAAGAAAGCCAGAAACCGCTGTATTGAAGGCAATAGGGTATTTCATCCAGCATGTCTGTGGCTTTGCAGTTCCAATGCAGAAGCTGATGTTGGAGCTTTATATAAAAACGAACCTGCAATTTTAATGCATGAACGCAAATCTGGAGTTTATTGGAGAATCCCACATACACCATGTTCCCACTCTAAGTGACAAACCTAACATGCAGAACTATGTATTTCTCCCTTTATCAATGAGTAGCCAAATAGGGTGGCCACTCTTTTATATATTCAAGGTTACCTCTAAGTTCTACTGAGAGAGACAACATTCATCTAACCCGCAATTTGTTTTGTTAATGAGCTTTCTAAAGGAAATGACCAAAATAATTTTGAAGTTACATGAAGTTCTTTATCCTTTAAAACAGTGTCTTGCCAACTTTAAGACATGTGGATTTCAACTCCCAGAATTCCCTAGCCAGCTTCCACATCAACTAGGGAATTCTGGGAGTTGAAGTTCACGTATCTTGAAGTTGCTATAGTTGAGAAACACTGCCAAATGTAGTCCAATAGGTGAATGGAGGTTTAAATTAGAGGGAAATCAACATAGCCCTGAGGTTTACCGGTTGTTGTTGCAGCTGTAGCTTCTCTAACTAGCCTACGCCACAGATTGGTTGGAAAGATAAAATAACAAGTTGGAATAAAAGTCATTTTATGCTTAGAAGAATGGGCAGAAACCAAACTAGCAATACAAACCAAAATTCAAATCAAATGCTGATGTATAATTTTCAAAAAGAGACCCCAACTGGGGTCATGAAAATACAGTTTATAAAGAAGTTATATTGCCTAAAGTTAGATAATGGTACTGTTCAACCTGAGAGTCATGTGGCAGTTTGAGAAATTCAAAGATCCAGAATTATTTTTTTATTCCCTCTCTGGAAAAAAAACCCCCAAACCATTTACATGGGAGTTTATTTCTATAATAGGAAACAAGATTAAAGAGATTATAGGAAAATCTTTATCCTATAGCTCAATCTTCAACTTGGTCTTTGCCAGATTTGTCTGAACTGCAATGGCTATAATTGGAAAAAGCAGGGGGAAGGAGGGGGTTAGCCAGCTAACTCAAATAATTCTCTTTCCAATTACAGAATTCCTGAAGAAATTACTTCAGAGTGCTCTAAAGGAGGAAAAGTTAGATCACTGTATTCATTTTCTATTCTAAACTGTTGAATAATTCCCTGAAGAATATGAAAGGATGAAGACAAATGCAGTCGCCACTAATTTTGTCCCTGGAGGAAGAACCCAGCATTTCAATTTAGCTTTGAGAACATAAAGCATATGCAATGCAGGATTAGTATTCAGCCTCACCCCTTCATAGTTTCAAATAGAATTTAAAAAAAAAATCTTTGACATTTGCAGATATGTATATATGTTCCACCTTCATATTTCCCTGCAAAATCCATCATTTTAAAACACCCAAGAAAACTGCTCTGCAGATTTTGGGGAACAAATATGCAAAATACTAATAAAAAACCATCCACCTGAGCATCTTCTCTCCCCTCTGACCCCATTCAGTCATCTTGTCCCCTCCCCAAATTTCACTCCAGGGCAAGGTTTTCAACCTTGGCATTTTTAAGAGGCATGGTTGGCTAGGGAATTCTGGGAATTGAACTCCACACATCTTAAAATTGCTCAGGTTGAGAAACACTGCTCCAGTGCTCCAGGGTATTAAAATGCATCTATTTTCAGAACAGCCAAGATATATTTAAACCATCTTGGCCATGTTAAAAATATGTCTGACTTAACCATATTTTAAAAAGTAAAGCTTAAGGAATCTACTTTCCTTGCAATGCATTCACTGGTTTTGGCATTTTGATTACTCTACGAGTCAGTAATAATTAGTTCTTTTGCGGTGTCTCAGTAGTGGAACCCAAAGAAAAAGGAGTCTCAAGAGAGGAATGAATTAGTTCAGTCAACCAGCACAGAAATTTATGCTTAGCGTGTCCACGATCCCAGGAGTTTTCACTATTTGCCAGCCCAGGGGAGACAGAATAGTTTCCAAAATCCTCAGAACAACTGGGTGAGAAAAAAAACTCAGGAGTTATCTACAGAAACTAGTAGCACCACCCTTAATACTTTAACATTTTTATAAAAACAACACAAAAATAAACTCTTTGAATACTGCTTTTTAAAGGCAGCATCAAAAACCTCTGAATTATATGATTGAGCTTGGAAGAAAACTAGGGCAAGCAGGTTTGGATAAGAGAACTGGGAAATAAAATTCCCACCTTAACTGGAGCTCCAGAAAGAAAATAAGTAAATAGTTTTGTCCCCCCACAAAAGGAAAAAAAATCCCAGTAATATACTTTTTTTCTTTTTAAAAGAAATGTTGACAGATGCAACCCCAACATACCAGATGGAAACTAGATTGAGGAAAAAGATCCCCTGTTACATAGGCGTTCCCAATCTTTAACAGGCTGAAGCTGACCCAGGAGAGTGTCTTGGCACGACAGCTTTTCACTTGTGGTTCCCTCAACACTCCCACCATACTGACATCTGTGACATTCTCCGAGACATACAGTGAATTAATGAAATTTGC
Organism: Pseudoxyrhopus heterurus; assembly: GCA_032468235.1. Lineage (NCBI taxonomy): Eukaryota > Metazoa > Chordata > Lepidosauria > Squamata > Pseudoxyrhopus > Pseudoxyrhopus heterurus. Next base: position 369,451 of record JANHJO010009416.1, read on the forward strand.
CATTTGGGATTTCTGATTCAACAGTGGCTTTGTAAATAGTCCAAGAAGCCGCACTAGAAGCTCCCTGTAAAAAGGCAGCCTCTGCCTTGCAAATAGAGGGCTTCCCATTTCCTCTCCACCCACCTTCCCTTCCAAGTTCCCAGAGTCTCTTGCAAAAAAAAAAAAAGACGCCCTCCTCTGTCTCATACATCTTACACATACCTTGCTGCACGTCAAGAAACAGTCCTGGCTGGCCTCTGCATCTACCAGGATACTTACTCCAGGCTACTTAAGCAGTCAAGGGCATTCAGCAGATCTAAACTAGCGTGCTGGAGAGCCTGCGTTTTCTTGGCTGCATTGAATTTCCGATTTTTGGGGGGGGGGGGG
>JANHJO010009416.1:454400-466276 GCA_032468235.1 Pseudoxyrhopus heterurus
GTAAACCGCTTAGAAAGGGTTGCAAGCCCTGATAGGCGGTATATAAATACAGTGCTATTGCTATTGCTATTGCTATTCTCACTCTGTCTTCCATTATTGGGATTCTTGCAGTTTGTGCTTTTAATAGCTTCTTTTTCAGGAACTCCTCTGCATTTTGAAATACTTTTTCCATTAGCCTCTCTGGCCATAACATTTTGTTTATTATCTGTTAACATATTCTGACTTTATTAAAACATACTTCTTTTTTTTAAGTGCAAGATACAAATTGGAATACATTAGACTTTATTTTAACCAGTAAGGATCAAAGGATCACAGCAGCCCTGGACCTTGGCAAAGGATCTAGATCAGGGATGTCCAAACTAGGCAACTTGGTAAGACTTGTGGATTTCAATTTCAACATGGCTGGCTGGGGAATTCTGGGAGTTGAAGTCCACAGGTCTTAAAGTTGTCAATGTTAGACACCCCTGAGCCTTTCTGATCCTTTCAGAAAGGATGTGGAGAATGCTCTAGCAATTTGGAGGGAAATTCTCTTTCATTCCTAGATGAACTCTGGATGACCAAAGAACTAGGTAAGTTTGGTTCATTGAGGCCTCTGCACAGTCACCAATGCAAAGTGGCCCAGTGATTTACCAAGTAGCTGAAAGAAATGAAACAACTGAAAAGTGACTGGAGTGTCAGTGGTGGAAAACCAGAAGTACATTCAAGTGAGCACTGGTAAAAGCTCACATTCAAGCTTGCACAATTGGGATAAGAATGGTAAAATGTTATTTCTTTTCTCCTTCTACTCCATCTCCTGATTCCTGCTTTGGTAGTTCTCTTCAGACCACTTATGAAAGGTAGTCTGAACTGGCCTCCTGTGCGGTAGATTTATGGTTCTCCTGGCTTATGTATGAGGCTAGGAGAAGTATGAATAGCTGGCTTCAGAAGATAGTTCAGGAAGCTAGTTTGATCTAGTTGTTAACGTGCTGGCCAAGAAATCAGAAGACTGTGAGTTCTAGTCCTACCTAATGCATGGAAGCTGGCTGGAACCAGGTGCAGAAACCAGAAATTACCCAAGGAGCTGCTCAGAGTGGTATGTTTATTGCTGCTCGCCTATAGACAGGAATCTCACCAGACTAAAGCTCTCACTACACAACTACTATATAAACATTGTGGAGTTTTAGGGAGGATCTCATTTCAGCCACTTCCTCCCTATCAGCCATTCAAAGCCAGCCATTTTTTTTCACTTTCTCCATCAATTCAGCACCAGGTTCCATCCTATTGTCTGACTTTGGGCCAGTCACTCACTCTCTCAGCCCAACTCACCTCACAGGGTTATATTGTGGGGAAAATAGGAGGATGGAGGAGCATTAGGTATGTCCACTGTCTTGAGTTATTTATAAACAATAATAAAGGCAGGAAGCCCTTCTTGGATCCAGCTGTTTTAGATAATTTTCAGTTACTCTCATTCTCATAAAAATGGTCAAGAATGTGGTAGGCAAATCAATTACAGAGGATTCTATTTTCTGAATTCTTTCCTGTTAGCACTGAGATCTGGTCATCGGACAGACATTGTAGGTTTGTTTTGGTTTATTCCCTCCTATGTGACTTTGATGTGGAGAGTGTGCCCCCACTCCCAACCCCCTGGTCGTATTAAACCCAACAATAACATTTGATACCATCAAGTATGGTGTCCTTATGGATCACCAGCAGAAGCTGAGGAATATTTTAATGGTGGTTCCATTCATCCCTTGGTGGGTTGTCCAGTTTGTGGTCATGGGGAAACAGCACTCAAGCCCTTGGGAATTCCAGTGTGGGGGTCCTTAGGGCTCAGTGTTCTCCCCCATACCAGTTGACATCTATCTGGGAGTTTAGTCATGATACCTAGTTATACCTTGCCACTGTGAGTTAAGCGAGGATGCTGTTAAAGTCCTGAAAAAGTTCCTAGAAGTTGTAAATATATCACAATCTTGTAACGTATGCCCTGTTAGTCTGGATGAGATAGTTGGTTCATGACTCCTGCTTAAACAACAGTTATAAGTTATGGCAAGGTAGTCTTCACCTGCTTCAGCTGATGCTTCAGTTTATAATTCTAATTGCACCAAGATGCACAGGCAATGGTACTTCAGTTCTAATTGCACTGGCCTTTATGATCATTTACTGGAAAAAAGTATCAGAATATATTGCCAAAGTCAACTTTGCATGCCTGGTTGGGCCATTTAGAGAGGAATGTTGCAGATCTCCCCTCCTTACAAGATTCATAGGGTGTGGACCAGATAACAGAACTTCTCAGTGGGGCCCTGATTTTATGGACCCTTTTCATTCTGAAATGGAGGCTGAATTTTTGCGTATATACATATAAAATTTTACTTAAAATTTAAACGAATGTTTCCTTTGATGAGATAGTGTATGCATGCATGCGTTTAATATATAAAAACTTGGTTGTATCCTATCTAGAGTCCACTAGGATTGATGGAAGCTACAAAAATTGTGAAAACATACAGACAAACAAATACAGTACATTTAGCATTACATGGTCACTTTCCCTCCATGTTCTATTACTTCTTGCTGAACAGTCTTCCCTCTTGGTTATCATGAAGAAAAGTATAGCTGACCCTCTTATAGCCACAAGCTGTTAGCAGTAAATGCTAAAAAAATTGTTTGAAGGATTGTGCTTGCCAGCTTTCTTCCAACAGATGGTGGAATAATTAAAGTCTCCTATCTAGTGATTTCATGTTACTTGGAAATATCTGTGACTTGATTCTGAAAGCATCATGACCTCCTTGGTTGGATGAGCAATAGTGGACACCAATGACTTTGTGATATTACTTTAAATCGCTCTTCTATTTGTTTTGACCCTGTGGGTCTCTCCTAATATAGAGTTCCAAGTTCATTGCCTTGAATTGTTCAGAGGAGGTGTGAGTTCATTTAACATGCAGTGCAATGCAGCCTTCTTTTCTATTCCTTCTGTTCTTTTTCAGGGAGTTCTTCCAGACAAGGTTGGCATTATACAGTAGCGATAGGAAATACAACAGCAACAGGCACATGCTGCAGCAGCTCATAGCCACAGATGGAGATTTCAAATGAATCACAGTATTGCACACATCACTTCACAGGCAGGAGGGGTTTATTGGGGAAAGGAAAAGCACATGTGGGTTATGGCTAGTTGTGTTTAGTGGATCTCTCTGTTGTGTCTAGTGGATCTCTCTGCTCCCAAAAATGATCAGCACCCAACTGGCAATGGAAGAAAGTAGCTTCCTCTTTCAATGTTCATTTGGAAAAGGGCCACAAAATGACAAATCTGGAGAAGGCTGCAGGTTATTTAGGTTGGCATTTGGCCTATAGCATACAGGTTTCCCATCCTGGCTCAAGAGTTATAAGGCTTTGTATGAGTTAGAAATTCGTATCAATCCATTAACTTATCTCAGAATAAAGACTAGCAAACAAAGCATCTGCAACCTAGAATTCAGGTCATTATTACAGCACTCAACATTTGCAAATAATGCAGACTGATACTAAATTGGTGACAAAGAGACCTAATGTATATAATTTTTTAAGTGAAATTTGCTAATATTTACGAATGATGAATGAATTGCGATGCAGCCTTCTTTTGCTTTTATATTTGTTCCTGGACTGGAAAGTTAAACAAGAAACATTAGCAATTAAAAAGAAAATGCTGCGATGCATTTTTGCAAAGCAGAAGTCAATGTGATTGAGTGATAATAGATAGGATAAATAAACTACACACATTTGAAAATGCTGAGGAAGATAACAGCCTATTGATCTACAATGCTTAATAAAGAAAAGTTGCAGACAAAGGCTGGTTATGCACTTGATATAAGTAGAACATCATAATGGAATCTAAGTACCTGGGGTAATGATACGCCATCTTGGTAAGGTCAATTCCATAGTCAAAGATCAGGCAAGATAATGTTGCATTACAGATTAAATATTTCCCTTGTTTACATCCTCCTTTCTTTTTTAATTTTCTGCTTCTGTGAGTGTTCCTCAGTATTAATTCCCTATATATATATATATTTCTTGCTAGGTTCACCCCCACCCAAATCCCAGCTAAATGTATTGACTCCAGTATTGCAACCCCAACATAGTGATGTATGAAGAGCAATCACCACCGATTTGTTAGATGATGTAATAATCAATCTTCAAGAAAGGTGAAAGGATTGACTGTAAAAGCTGAAGGGAGAAGTGGTGCTCCAAGGTACACTTAGAGGAGCAGATCTGATACAATTTTTGTGAAGCCCAAATTTTATTTCTCCATTTTATTGTTCACCCTCGTTGAATGTTCATTACTGATCCCAAATGATAACATGTTAAATGGATTCCGCACTAAAATTCTATGAAGCTTTACAAAGTTAATGTAGTAGTCCCATATTGTTAAAAATTCAGCTGTTAGCACCATTGTGTAATTAAAATAGACTGCAGGCATCTAAACTATTTTTTCCCCTTCACTTATAGGAAAAATGCACTAATGTTTTATGCTAGGATTATGGAAATAAAATTGAGATGTAGTTAACATTGGTAAATCTAATCTTCTACAGCAAGAAGATAAGGCTAAGAGCAAGTGTTGTGAAATAGTTCAGAGCATGGGTCCCCCTTGGCATCAAACTTCATTAGATGTTGCTAAAAACTGGTTGCCATACAGTTCTTGTGTTCCACTAAGAATGCCATCCTTAGAGCTCCTGTTTAACTCCTGTATCACTGGAGTAATAAGAGAAAGGGTTAGTAATGAAGTCAAACTACAACTTCCACATACAATAATAAGTTTTATTACAAAACAGAGAATGATAACCTGAAGAAAAATACAGCAAGTCTTAAGGCAATCGTGCCTGATCTTCAAGTTTTTGTGAAAACCTAAACAAAAAAAAAGTCAGGCTACATGCTTGCTATTTGCTTAGGATCATCCAATGCAGATTACAAGCCTACATGGAAATAATGGTGCAAGATGTTTGAGCTACTTTTAGAAAAACAAAACAAAACAAAACTGGGGAACCCAAGACATCATTGAGAATCTCTACAGACTTTTAGCTATACAATTTGGGATGAACACCCTTTGAATGGTGTGGGAGTAGGAATGGATTTCCAGAAAAAAAATTACAGATTACAGGAACCAGGAGCACTACTCAGTGACCCTGAGGACACAGATAAACCTCCAAGTGCTTCAACAACCCTATAAAACAGGGGTGTCAAACTTGCAGTGTCATGGCATCATCACGTGATGTATCGCAACTTTTTCCCCCTTTGCCAAACCAGGGGTGGACTTGGCCAGCACATGGCGCATCCGGCCTGTGAGTTTGACAGCCCTGCTCTAGAAGGATGCAGATTAATAGCTGTCTGCAAAGAATGTAAATCCTTCCATTTCCCACTATCCTGTCAGAGCTGAAGAAGCTTCTTGGATGAGATGTGAAACATCTTCAAAGAAAAAACAAGAAAGTCCAGTTGCCTCCTGAAAAAGCACCTTTAGGGCAACCAAGACCTGGATGACTGAGAATCTCTACAAACCTTTAACAGACCATTATATTTCCTTGGCATACTTTTGTACATTAATAACAAGCTCAGTGCACTGCACGTTAATCCTTATATAGTTCTGTAGTTAAAAGATGGCCACAAAATAGAATTGCAACTCTTGTGGGAGTAAAAAGAAAGGAAAAGTAAACCCACACACAGTGAGGGCAGAAAAGTTATTTCCCAGCAGAGAATGAAAACAGCCCAGGAAGGACTGTTCAAGGCCTGCAAGTGGATTGGCGCAGGTGGAAGTGGAGGGTGCGGAAGAAACCAGGAAAAAACCTGGATCAGGATTCCTCCGCACCACTAGGAAGGCTCATGGGGTTGTGGTGTGCGTGTGTGTGAGTGTAAAACCCACAATCCTCATTCCTTCACCTAAGGGAAATTGCTCCAAATAATTCAAGAATGAAACGCAGAGTATTTTCCCTTGCTAATAAGCCTTCCTCATTATTAGAGAGATATCTACTTACAACCAAAATTTCATTTTAAATTGCATCTCGGAGAATCCTTCGCTTTTAAATGGTGGCCCAGTGGTTAGAGTGCAGTACTGCAGGCTACTTCTGCTGACTGCAGGCTGCCTGCAATTTGGCAGTTCAAATCCCACCAGGCTCAAGGTTGACTTAGCCTTCCATCCTTCCGAGGTGGGTAAAATGAGGACCCAGACTGTTGGGGGCAATATGCTGATTTTGTAAAACTGCTTAGAGAGGACTGTGAAGCACTGTGAAGTGGTATAGAAGTCTAAATGCTATTGCTATTGCTGCTACCCACATGGCCAGAGCTAACCCATTCAGAGAGGAATCAGACTTGGAACACTCCCAGCTGCCAAACATCTCAAGAGCTCCTCATACCAGGAACAGCAGCATACCAAATGGCAGTGCTAAGCTCTGATTGGCTGATTTCTTACGAAGATGCAGCATTCATTTAAGAGCCTAAGAAGAGTCAGGACAGACCATTGCTGCTCGAATATTCTGGTCTTACAATAATTGTCCAACAACCTCTTAGAAGCCAACACATATGTGGAACAAAACAGGTGAGAAACGCACCCTCCTATTCACTTCCCCCAGCAATAACATTATTTCAGAAAATACTGTCTCTTGATATTGGAAGTAAAATGCAGTCAAGGTACTAGCCACTGATAGCCTTATCTTCATAAATTCATCTCACCCCCTTTAAATCTATTTAACTCAGTGACTATCACTGTACTTTATGCTAGCAAATGACATAATTTAGCTATACATTAACAAATACAGTACGTATGCCTCATCTTCCCCTAAAATTACTTTTTTTTTAAAATGTTCAAATGCACAAACCAGCATTTTATTTCAACTGACTGCCCTCTCCAGTATTTAGATAACATTCATATGTATTTAGATATTAACTGAGATTATACATTATATTAAGCCACGATTGTCAAGCATGGTTTGTGATCTTCATGCTATTTTAAACACTAGTTAGAATCTTGTCTCAATTTTAACCATGTTTGTTAAATAAGCTGCAATGGCTAGGTTCCTTTATTCCTCTAAGCCACAAATGGTCATTTATAAAAAGCTGTTACGTTCAAGCATCACATTAAGCCAATACAATACCCAGATTATGTTGAGTGAAATGTAGAAACCTAGTCTTTGAATGTTTGTAATAAATATTCTGATAATAAATCTGACTGTAAGCTTTGTTAAGTTCCAATCAATCTTAAAGAAGCTTAAATATATTCAAACACTTATCAATTGAAATAAATAATTTTAAAAATCAGCACAACAGTAAGAAAAAAAAAGCTAGAGACAAAGCTTCTCTTGAAACACAGTGAGTGAATGAATAGCCTCCAAAATATTTCAGGAGACAGAGGTGGATCAGAGGCTCCCTAAAAATGCATGTAGGTTCATGGAAAACGGGACAGAAGGACATATTGTCCATATTGTCTACTCTTCAGGCCATCAATTTATGGGAAGTGTTAAGCAGATTTTTCCCAAAGCTTCCAACTGGGACAGATAGTTATGGGTGTGGGCACGGCAGTGAAGTTTCTACTGTTGAGTATCAAACAAATAAACGATACAATAAGGATGATAATGTTACTTTTTTCCTCAGGTCAACAACAGTCTATCTTTCAGAGAAACGATATAAACTCTAGCTCTGACATGTTATAGGTATTGTTTTATTGACAATCATCCTACTATATTATACTACTGTAGTTTTATTGTTATGGTCTTAAACAATTTCCATCATCCCATTCCCTCAGCCCTGCGTTCAAGGCCGTTTTTTTTCAACCCAAGAGAATATTCATGTACTTTAGGCACCATTCTAGGCTGCAAACAACTTTCAGGTTTTGTGCCTGTATTTACTGCATAGTAAGTGTCAAGAAAGAAGAAAGAACACTTCACTATACTACTTATACACAGGGTAGTACAGGTAGTCCTTGACTTACAACAGCTCATTTAGTGATCATTCAAAGTTACAAGATCACTGAAAAAAATGACTTTATGACAGTTTTTCAGTTACAACCGTTGCAGCATCCCCATGATCAAGTGATGAAAATTCAGATGCTTGGCAGATTTATGACCGTTGTTGTGTCCCAAGGTCATGTGATTCCCTTTTGCGACCTTCTGACAAGCAAAGCCAATGGGGAAGCCAGATTCACCTAACAATCGAGTTACTAACTTATCAACTGCAGTGATTCCCTTAACAATGAGGCAAGAGAGATAAAATGGGGCAAAATTTAACAAATGTCTCCCTTAACAACAGAAATTTTGGGCTCAATTGTGGTCGTAGGTCGAGGACTACCTGTACGGATACAAACTCTACGACCCATAGATAATTTCAACTGTCCCATTGGCACATGGAGCAAAAGAAACTCCTGGGCATTGTTTTTTTCCCCAGGAGTATAGCTTTACTCTTGACAGATATCCTTTATTTTAACGAAGGGGCAAGCAATATTTCTTTATGTGGAGGATTTTATTTCCTTTACTTCCTATTTCTTTATTGATAATTATCAATATGACTGAAACAGCCCATACATGGGGAGAGCCATTCCCTCCATGACACTTCCTTTTCCCCTTTCCCGATATTCTCCTTTGCCAGTTTGCAGGAAAAAGAAAACCAGCTCTTGCTGGAGATTTGAACAAACCATATTACAAGTTTGCTTAGTATCATATGTGAACTAGGCTTTGGGGTTCAGAGCTTATGAAGAAAAGGCTTTGCAGAACTTCTATCCTGGGTTGAAGGATACTGTATTTAGAGGCGTGCAGTTTTCACATCTGCAGTGGATAAGGGTGTTTCAAATCTAGTATGGGGACCTTCACCCAAAGGTACAGCAAGAGAACCTGTGCCAGATCCAAAATATCTCTGTCCTTTGCATCTCAAAATTGCACATCTCTACTGTATTTATCAATAGGACAATCAAGTATTTCTTCAAAAAATTACCTGTGAATCTATGGGAAGGGAAGGCTCTTCTATTTCTAAGAAGAGTAGACGCATTGGTCCCTTTTAATATTAATCTGGTAGTTATTAGCTTGTTTGGGGACAGGGCTGTTTGCCTGGTGTGTTTAACCCCTTTTTATGCCTAAAGAGGACGTCTCTCTTAAGTTTTTTCCTTTTCCAACTGGACATTCTGGTTTTTCTTCGAAGATGTTTTGCTTCTCAACCAAGAAGCTTCTTCAGCTCCCAGAGAGGTATGTCCAAAAGATACTTATTTCACAGGCAATTAATTTTAGTTAATAGTATTTAAGGCAGTTAATAGAAATATAAATGTATTTTTATCTGGACCCTTCTATTTTTTGGAACATGACTTCTAACACGTATAAATACAATCATTATGTGCATACTAATATACATGTATATCACCAAAAGAAATTTAATGGACTGGGGGTAGTTGTGGGGGAGACATTTTCAGGAGCTGCTTTCAGGCATAGGGCACTGCCCAGATTTTTTTTTTTGCTGCCTTTTTTCTTCTATTCCTTCTGCTTATCTCAAATTTGGGGTTATCCCCCTTTTAGCTCAATGCCAGGAAAGATATGCTCTACAGCATTTTTAAGTAGGAATGAAAGAACAAAGCAGAATGCAATAATATGTTATGCTATCCTACCTCCTTTCCCAGGTACGCTCTCAAGCAAACCCAAGACTTACCATCTGTCGTAATGCCTTAGAGTCCTTGTTCCGTGGAAATGAGCGCTCGGGGACCCAACGGGGCACCAGCCCTTCTGTGGAATTTGCCTGGGCTCGCTGCAGCTTGGCTAATATTGCTTTCTCTTCTTTCTATTGGCAGAAAGTGCGGAATGGGGAGATACAAAACAGAAAGAACAACAAATGGAAGCAGGTGTTTTAAGACATTAGTCCCTGGAGTAGGAATGTCTTGTTCCATAGCCTTTGTTATTTCAGCTCCAGGGACCAGAATATTTGTTCTCTCTTCCTGCCCCCAAGCAAATTTCAGTCATGTCCCTCTGGGCCCACTCCCAGGACTTACCCGTTTCTGGCTGCAGCCCACAATGAAGAAGGTCTCAATGTTATGCTCCTTCAGGTAAGCATTGCGCTCACCCCCGTGCCCTGGCTCTACTTCATAGTCCTCATTCAGGTACTGCAGAGTAGCCTGGGTAATGTGGATCCTCCTATCACGGAAATGTTGTCGTTCAACCAAGACAAGTGCTGGAACCCACTGCTCCCACTCTCAGCGATACCCCCTCATTAGGCTTTGTATAATCTCGCTTAAGAATGGAAGAAGCTACTCTCTCCACAAGGAAGCAATATGGTCCTTCCTCAGCAGCTCTGAGTAAAAGAGCAGGACTGACCAATAAAAATATTGATGAGTAATATAAGAGGCAGTTAGCTGCAGGAATGCAGGTAAAATACTGCGGGAACAAAGGCAGAAATCTTGCTGAAGAAGGTTTGGAGGAAAGTCCGATGAACTTGTATGAAAATATGGTATACTGCTCGTAAGGAACTGTAAGTAGAACCAATGTAGAGATAATATATTACTTCATTTGGATCAGTAAGTCACATGGAGAAATGTAAAGCATTTCCACATGAGAATTTTGACCCCTTTCACATAACAGCATTGTGCTTTTATATTCCCATGTTAGCATCCCTGTTCAGCAGCCAAGACAGTGGCCTGTCTAGCTTAACTGTCCTAAATATTCAAGTGCCATCTCTTTTGCAACCAGAGTGTGTGTTGGGCCAGTTTTCCACTGATAAGAATGTGTCTCCAATATGCTCATTCCACAAGGTCTGACTGGGTGGGCACACTCCAGGTCCTTCCTTTAACGTTGCCACCTTGTGGGACTGAAACAGCGAACCGTCTTGGTAGTGGTCTCTGCCCTAGGGAAGCCCCTTCCCCCTGAGATCCAGCAAGCCCCTACCTTCCTGGCTTTCTAAAAAGCTGTGAAGACCTGGCATTGTCCCAGAAGCCTTGGGGCAGTGTGAGGCTGGAGCCTAGTGAAGCTCTGAATTTTTTTTTTTTTCCTATTCTTCTCCAACAGACAGGTTAACTCCACATGTTTAGGGAATAGACAAGGAATGGAACAGAGTAATTTTAAAGCTATGTATGTAAGAGACAGACGAATAAGAGGTAAGGCAAAAAGAGAACAATAGAAAAATGGGGTCACACCCAATATTAACGTGACTTTCCCATTTCCAAACCAATTTTCTTCGAAGGAACATGGGCCATTAGTAGGAAAAGATTCTCCATCTCCTGTTTCAATGGAACTACTTTCTATTAGTATTCACTGTTGTTTCACTCAAACGCTGAAGGGCAAAACTCACCCTGCCTTGCCGCCAGCTTCCATGTGATTGGCCAAGGTGACATCATTAGACCAGACATCAAATTGCCACTTGCGCAGCCCCAGCACTCCACAGTGCACACGCCCACTGTGGATCCCAACACGCATGTTGACGTTGACACCTGTCACTTCCCGCACCAGCCTAGGGGAAAGAGGATGGAATGAATGTCAGAGCAAGTCACTCTACTTGCACACAACTTCTGGCACCAAGATATCTTAGACAAGAATCACTCAAACAAAGGAGAAAGAATCTCTCTTCTCGGTAGGGAAAGGTGAGGTAGTATGTCTGCATTACTTTAAGCAAGGACAAAACAACAGATCCCCACCCTAAAACGGCTGTAGGAACTGAACAACCAGTTTGAAATGGTTGTTGGAACACAAAAGACTTAAAACTGGCAAACTAGAACCAGAAACATAATTCAACAGGATTAAGAAAAAAGTTGTTGTGAAAAAAATGCCAAAGATTGGACAAGATAGCCATATCAATCTAGAATGGTGGGCCAGGAAAGGAAGTTCAAAATATACAGATCAATACAACACAAAACAATATCCCGATATCCTATGAGGTATGACTGTCTGGTTCGATGTGTGTTTCCTCCCTCCCCGCCCACC
>JANHJO010009416.1:570823-582106 GCA_032468235.1 Pseudoxyrhopus heterurus
CCAGAATTCCTCCTCCAGTCATGTTAGCTCAGGAATTCTGGAAGCTGAAGTCTACAAGTCTTAAACTTGCCAAGTTTGAAGACCCTTGCTCTAAGCCTTATTCAATAATCTTTACAACAGCCCTCACAACAGTTGCTATCCAAATAAAGTTAGCAAGTCAGAACAATCTTTGAATGAGAGAGAGAGGGAGAGGGAGAGAGAGAGACCGAGACCTCCCTTCTCTGAATTTTGCCTGTCACTTCCATTCTCTGCTTTAAAATACAAGATTCCAGGTGTGTGTTCCATAGCAGAGGGTGATGGGAAAATACTTAGTGCAATCTTCAGTGTTTTATGCTAAAGCTGCTTGTAACAGGGTGACCTGGATTGCCCTGCCATTTTCCTTTTAAGAAAATTTGATTGAAAATGGTTGTTTTCCATGACAGAGAAGAGGCAGAGCGCTGCCAGCCTTGATCTCTGAGTGAATAGCCTGATAGTCCCAAAGGTGCTTTTTTCTTGAGAAAGTCCAGTTGCCTTTTGGAAAAAGCACCTCTGTCACAACGATGACCTGGATGATTGAGAATCTCCATAGACATAGGGCCTGATAGGTGGGTGGGCTACTCCCATAACTATCTGGTCTTCAAAGCTACCATATCAGAAGAAGGAGCCACATCAATCAAGAGAACCCCACTCCCTTCCTTAGGAAGACCATGTTCATTTCCAATAAGGGCAATCAACCTTTGGGTGACGATGGGCTATCTGTTGTAATTAGGAGCAGTTGTGTCTACAATACATGAGGGAATGATTCAAAGAGGTATGGACAAGAGTTTTGCTTGAAGAGCAGACTTTGGAGATGTGTCTTAGTTTTTCAAGTTATTTTAGCCGAATTATATTGGCTGCGTAACTATTTTCACACATCTCCTGCCTCATAATAGCTGAAAACTGTAACACCAATATTGCATATTTGTACAGAGGGATATTTGGCCTTCTGTGGACCAAGGAAATGGGGCTAAGGGCCACATACGAGGTGAGCTGTAGCGGCATTGCTCAGCAGATCTGCAATTTTCTCAGTTGGTTGAGGCTGAGAAAAGGAACTGGATGTTTTTGAATGAATGATCCTAGCAAGAAAGCCAAATTTATTCCTTGGCCACTGTCTTACTTGTGTATAGCAATAGCTCTAGATCAGCTTTTCCCAACGGAGGCATCTGCCAGATGTTGGGATTGAAGAGTCCCAAGGTGAGCAAGCAAGACCATTCTTGAGAATTAATTAACCCACTTGGACTTTCTTAAGTTTGGGTAAGGGTGTTCTAGGTGTATTCTAATTCTTAACTCAAATCTGCTACTAAGACATTATAATAGCTCTAGATTTCATGTGGTGACTTTGAACTCTTTGCCTGTATCTTCTCCTTTTTCTGTGGAAGGTGTTGCAACGCCTTATTAAATCCAGAGGGAAATCACAGGTGAAGCATCTCAATGTGCAAATGATGGCTGCTGACAAGCTTGTCCAGTGTCCTCCGGTGAGTCTTTTATGCATAATTCATCTTCCATCTTGGTCTTGGGTCCACTTTGGTGGCATAAAATAAAATAAATTTCTCTGGCTGCCCTTTTCTACTGATAATTTGCCCCTTTCTTAAAGAGACTGATATGAAGCTACATTCTAGAATCAGTTTGCTTTTGGACATGCACAGATGATTTTCCCACAGACCCCAGCCAACACTAGTCTTATTTTCTACCGGTATACAAGTAGTCCTCAACTAACAACAGTTCATTTAGTGACTGTTCAAAGTTGCAACATCACTGAAAAAAAGGGACTGATGACCATTTTTCACACTTACAACTATTGCACCATCTCCATAGTCACATGATCAAAATCCAGACAGTGGGCAACCAAATCATATTTTTGACGGGTTGCAGTGTCCTGTGGTCCTGTGATCCCCTTTTACGACCTTCTCATAAGCAAAGTCAACGGGGAAGCCAGATTCAATTCACAACCATGTTACTAACTTAACAACCGCCGTGATTCCATGGTAACAACTGTGGCAAGAAAGATCGTAAAAAGGTCGTAAAATGGGGCAAAACTCACCTAAGAAATGCCTCGCACAGCAACAGAAATTTTGGGCTCAATTGTGGTCGTAAGTCGAGGTCTACCTGTACTTTGCAATGACCAGCATCCATACAGGTAATATATGCAAGTTCTCAATGAATAGGTTTATTTATTCAAGGATCCAGGCTGTCCGTGAATTTTGGGAAACCATTGAAGCATTAAATTTACAGTGATAGTTCAGTACCTGTTTTAAGAGAGATGTCATTTTCCAGTACTTAATCCTGGTCACTACTGAACACTTGTGTGATGCCTCAGCAGCTGTTACCTCTGTTCCAGTGCTCCTTTGCCTGCCACCTTAAAGATGTGTTGGACCAGAATTCAGATTCTTCCCCTGCCATTGTTGTTCAGGTTTGGAGTGATGGGAGCAGGAATGCACAATGCAGGTTGTCTTTGACTTAGGACAGTACATGGAGACTGTCTATTATCAGGGAAGGAGAATATTTGTAGCTCAGGGTTGAAATGAGGACTCCTTGGTCCTCTCTGACCTTGCTTGTTTTGTTGCAGACGTTTCATTACCCAAACTAGGTAACATCATCAGTGCTAGTAAGGAGTGCTTGTTGGAAATATTGCTGCACCATTTCCATAACTTTAAAATGGCTGATGGACCTTTTGAACCTAAGATGGCCGACAAACTGCAAAGTGGCAGTTGGTCAAAACAAGTGGCAGATGGTGTCTGAACTTTTCACCTACCACATGAAACATAGTTGTTGTCACCCACACATTTCCACCTCCCCTAAGTGTGGAGCTGTAAAAAGGTATAAAAAGGGGCTTTATCTTTTGCAGGAGATAACCAGGTCATTTAACTATGAGGTAATGAATAACTCATCACCGAGGTAATTTAGTTAGAAGGGGCTTAGGCCTTGTACTTTATATATATATATATATACAAACAGCTTGTTAATAGTTTTGTAATTATATATTTATTGTAAATAAATCTGTACATATTTTTATACATTCAGTTTGAAGTCTTATTTTTTATCAGAGTCAGTCCAAGATCTGCAAAAACACTTTTTCTAACAGTGCTGTTGGCTGTCAGTTTGTATTCTGGTAGCAAATGACACTCCTTACTAGCACTGATGATGTTACCTAGTTAGGGTAATGAAACGTCTGCAAGAAAACAAGCAAGCTCAGAGAGCACCAAGGACCCCTCACTGTCTATTATGTGGGCATAAAGTGGGTTATTACGTACCATCCCACGACCGCCGTTATTTTACAGCAGTCGTGAAGCAAATCACCATATTCGTTAGGTAAATCTGCTGCTGTAAAACAAAAGCTAGAGTTGCTAAACGAATCCATTGCTCGCTCTGAGCAATGCTTTTGCTGAAAACAGGAAGTAAATGCTGGGTTTTGACAAAAACCTAAATTGCAGTCACATGACTACAGGATCCTGCAAACTGCTGTAAATGCAGGCCAATTGCCTGAAATGCGGTCAAGTGACTGCAGGGGAGGGCAGCCATCAGAACTTCACCACCGTAACTTTGAACAGTTGCTAAGTGACTGGTCGTAAGTTGAGGACTATCTTACAGAGGCGGCAGCAAGGGCAGATTGCATTGCAGTGCTCTTACTCCTCCTTCCTTTTTATCTTTGCTGTTTGTTTTCCCCAAGGAACTCTTTGATGTGATCCTAGATGAGAACCAGCTGGAGGATGCTTGTGAACATCTGGCTGAGTATTTGGAGGTGTACTGGCGAGCAACCCACCACCCTGCACACAGCCTTGGGAGCCAAAACCTCCTGACTGCTTCCACTGCCATTTCTGGCCTGCAGGTACAACAAATTACCATCTTGCCCCTGAAAAGTCCCTCTAGTACAACATCCACTTTCTAGCAGTAACTGTGACAGAGGTTTTGAAACTCATTTGGGGACTCCAAAGGCAATAGGCTACCCTTGTTATCTCCAACTGGGAATTGCTATTCTGTTGCCCCCACCCCCAAACTAACCCACAAATGGGGCAGTGAACCTTGGCCCCACCAGGTATTGGATTCCAGATGCTGTTAGCCATTGCCAGCATTGCCAGTGGCCATTCTTTGTGTCCAAAAATATTTTGACCGGCAGAGATTTTCTGTCTTTGAGTTATTCTCTTAGAGAATCTTCAACCAGATGCACCTCATTTCAAAAAGCTTACTTTGGGTAAAGAGGAAGAGACCAATATACAGGTTGTTCTTGACATATGAGCACATTTGGGGCCAAAACTTCAGGTGCTAAACAAAGCGATTGTTAAGTGAATCGGGACAAATTTTTTAACCTTTTTTGCTTCAGTTGTTAAACAAATCATTGTCGTTAAATGAATCACATGGTTGTTAAGCGAATCTGGCTTCCTCCAAATGTTAGAAGGTGGCTAGGAATCTTGCAAATGGTGCCTGAATCTTGATCATGTGACCATGGGGACACGGCAATGATTGCAAGTGCAAGGATCAGTTGTAAGTCACTTTTTTTAGCCCAATTGTAATTATGTAGATCAGGGGCGTCAAATTCAAGGCCCGTGGGCCGCATCTGGCCTGTGGGTGCTTAGAACTGGCCTGCGGGGCCACCCTGGAAACAGCGAAAGACCGGCCTGCGATGCCTCTGCCAGTGAAAATGGAGCTTGGGAGGGCCACATGAGGCCCTCGTGAGCTCCGTTTTCGTGGCAGAGGGGTGCAGGAGACCGTCGTGGCCGAGAATGGATCTTGGGAACCTGTTTTTGCTGGCAGAACGCACGGGCCGCCACAGGCACCCCCAACATGAGTGATGTTGAGCTGGCCACACCCACCATGGCGACCCCCCCCTAGGTCAAACACAACCCTGATGCGGCCCTCAATGAAATTGAGTTTGACACCCTTGATGTAGATGAACGGTTGTAAGTCAGGGACTACCTACCCAGCTAAAAAAAACCCCAACAACATACAACCTCATTAACCCATGAAGAAATATATGTAAATTTATTCTGTTTCTCCTAGCTGATTGATTTGATTAAAAATGTTTGTAGGGAGACTAATTAGCACTGAAGTGAAGAATCAGTCCTAATCCAATTGAAATTTCTTGATCATAAATACTGTAACTGGGAACAGAATGTATGAGCTGTAACCCTATCCTGTGCAAATCAATAAATTGCAGGGCACTGGTAGAACTTATTTCTGGTCCATTTGCAAGGTTTCAATACTTTTGGTACAAGTATAAATGCAATGAAGAGTACTGTAGATCGGGTGTGTGGGGAACGATGGCTCCTTTACGACCTGTGAACTTTGACTCCCAGAATTCTTGAATTCCACACCAGCTCAGGAATTCTGGGAGTCAAAGTCCACAGCTCGTAAAGCGGCCATGGTTCCCCACCCCTGCTGTAGATGGATTGGGGATCCTGAATCTAGTCATATAGAAGCTCTTGAATGGAGCAAATTAAAGGCTGAATTCCAGCGCAGCTCTGGCTGTCATGTTGGGTTAGCAGCAGAAGGCTTGCTAACAACTTCCTTCTGCGGTTCCTTCCCGCAGAGCCAGGCCCCGATGGGCGAACAGGAGAGTGAACGCTCCCCAGTGGAGCATGATAGCTTGATGCAATCTGACGAAGTGAGCGACGCCTCGCACAAGACATGGACGGCGTCCTCTCAGCGTAGCTCCCGGCACCTGGAGGATGAATACTCTGACGCCTACACTGACCTGTACCAGCCTCACCGCAACCACAACAGTGGCCTCCGCAGCACCAACGGCCATGACTCGCAGGACCGTCTTCTGGAGCGCGACTCTGAGCACAATCACAACGACAGGAACTGGCAACGCAACCGGCCCTGGGCCAAAGATAGTTATTGAAACATCCTGGCCAGGCATCCAGGGACACAAGACACGGCTGCTGCTGTCTTTGCCATCTCCCAAACTGAGTTAATTGCCTGATCTCAAGCCTTTCTCTCTTTCCCTTTGTAGCTGAGCTCCACAGAGTGCAGGTCCTGCCCCAGTACACAGGTGCTATCTAGGGAAGCCCAGACATAGCCATGGCTGCCTAAAAGAGGTTTTGTGATTTGTCTGGCCTTCCTTCACTTTATGTAGGCCATGATAGTATCTTTGCAGGGTAAACTTCACATCCCGGTTCCGTTTTGGGAGGGGTGGGGAGGCTAGGAGTTGGATTGGGCTTCTGCATCTCAGAGGAAGAGAATTTTTCCAAGAGGGAAGCTGGTTGTAGCTCCATTTTTAACCGAGCAGGAGATCAGAGCTGAAGATTACAAGGGAGAAAGTAAGCCAGGCATGTAGAGACCTTAGGTTGAGTTTACTTCTTCAAAGCGGGAGACCCAGGAGCCACACTTTTTGCCTTGCCATAAGGTTAGACCTGTGTGCACATGTTCCAAGATCTGTCTGGAAATTGAGATTGGTGTAGATAACCAAGATTGCTTATTAAGAGCGATGCACTCTAGAAATTGATATGAACAGCCAATGCTGATTCAATTACAGGGTGTGATCTTTAGGGCATTGGCAACCATTTTGTGCCAATGCTTTGGTAAATCATGTGCAATAAGCAGCAGGTGAAACTGAGCTACAATATCTCAGCCGGCACAGAAAAAGTAATACATCAGGAAGAAGGTAGAACTAAAATGCTCCCTGACATTGAATGTTCTGCATTCAGGGAATTTAATTTCGTTTGAAGTTGAGATCATGAAAGATCATTCAACTATGGCAGGGTGACCTAAGAGATTATTGATAAGTTATCCGTTGCTGATTTGGATATAATCCAAGTATCCCAAGGCCAAAAGATATCTGTGTGGCAGTGGCTTTTCTACAAGAATATATAAATGTTCATGACTATCATTGAGAGGGCTGCACAGCTTCCATCTTCTGTTGCCCTTGCAATTGCAATTATTGGTAGATGAATAGGGGCAGATACAAAAGAAAAAAAATTGCTTCAGATTTACCCAAGGTTTTCTTAGTTCCCGTATTCTTTTATGTAGTTCCATGACCTTGAAGCAAGTTATTGATTGTAAGGAAGCTGAGATGCAAATTGTACTGTGCACTAGCACTTGTAATAAAGCCTCAAGGATCATTTGGTAGAGTAGCAGCAAGAGAGAGATTTAGCCCTTTCCATCCTAGCTCCAAAATAGTCTCTGTCCAACGTATCCCAGCCAACTGGCTGCCTTTTCTAGATGGAGTTTTAGATCCAAAGGGGGAGTCTTCAGCAGAGGAAGTTATTTTGCACAGAAAATAGCCAGTGGAGAAGGGGTTAAGTAGGCCTTTCCTAACCCTTGTTGGCCTTCTACTCCAAATCTATTTCCTCCCCAATAGAGTGAAAGCCTTGAAACCTTTATTTCCTGGGAACCACAACCCAATGCTCAGCCTTGTTCCTCTTGTCCTGCTAGGTCATCTCCTGCACAGTCACTTCTGTTAAGGGGACTAGTGGGAAGACATTTTTAAAGCCACAGTATGAGATGCTTAAGTCTGTATCTTCCTCACTTGTTCAAAAATTCCTTGCTAACTGCATGCAACCTTCATCTTCCACATTCCACTTGTGTTGCGGGAAGTGGAAGGAAGATGAGGTGCCGAGTTATCGGTGGGTCCTGCTCTTTCATGGTGACTCCTACCCTCAGCACTTTGGGCTTCCATCTTGTGGAAGAGGCCCAGGGCTATAGCCATCCTTCTTCCTGCTTTTTCTAATACGCAAACCCGGCTCTTCCATTCCCCTCTTCCATTCTTGGGGCAGTGGGTGGCAGCCCCTTCCTTTCAAAAGCATGTACAGCTACCAGAAATCAGCCTGTAAATATTGCCCACTAGCATTGGGAGTTGTGTTGAGTGTCTGTTGTACCCCTGGATAGTCCGGAGCCGAAGGGGAAATGCTCTTCCCTATTTTGTGGCTTAGGTGGTTTGAGGACGGGAAAATGTTTCTATCCCTGCGGTAGTGGTTGTTTGATGGGCTGCTGCAACAGCTTTGTTACTCTTCTTTTGTAGAGAGCACTTATTTCCCCCAAAACTTGTAAGCCATTTGAAACAACAAGCATTTGCTATTTATAACATGTGGCTGAGTGGTTGTTATTTTGAGTACAGCTGCGAGGACATTAGAATGGAGGGTTTGAAGGACAAAAGATGTTTTGGTTGGTGTTCATAACACCCTTCCCTGATGCAACACTAAACCCAGCGTGGTTCTTGAGCCAAAGGTTGAACAGATATCCCATGACTTGAGTGTTCGGAATTGATCTATCACAATTTTCAATTGGCTCCAGAGCTACTCTCTTCTGGGATAGGCTTGGACTCCTCTAATTTGTAGGACCTTAGGCTACAGATCCCAGAGTTCCTTGGGGAAAATCTATGGCAATTACATGGGATACATTAAGCCACACATTAGCAGTATAGTCAAGAGTTCAGGCACAAGCAGCTTTCATGTTAAAGTGGCAAAGGTTCAAATATCATAGACAGAATAAACAAGCCCTTTTTAGTTCAAATGGCATTTGTGCAGAGGAGTAAAAAGCAGGTAGGTTAATGAATGGGTTGCAATCGTCACGTTCTTGATTGATTTACCCATCAATTGCATTCACCTAGGAAAGGGGTGGATTGGGTGGCATCTAACTTTCCTCAGATAATAACTGAAACATTGAAATTGCCTTTTAATTGAAATGACAGAAGTCTGCCTATTAACCAAGGCTCACGTAAGTGCGCATAACACACCATATAAGTAGCATTTCTGCTTGCTCCCTTATGTATCAGTTCTGACTTTCAGATATATTAGAACAAAAACCTAGCCTAGTGCCAACTTTTCCCTAGCTGACTGTCAGAGGTCATCTTCTGAAGGGCTTCTCCTTTCCATTCACTCTTCCATTCCATTCACCATTTTGATGATTCTCACTTTGAAAATTATTCTTTTGAGGAGTGGGTACCTATAGAATGGCTCACTATTTCTGGCTTTCAAGAAATGTTTAAAAAAAAGCTACGGTCTGGAAATCTATCTTGTTGCGATATAAGGTAGTCTGTAAAGCCATACTTTGAAGAAATTTTGACTGAAAATGTGGTTAAATTTTTTTTTGTATGAATTGTCTTTAAAGTACAAACCTGAACAACGATATTTAGTAGAACCCATCAATTGCAACAAGATAAACTCATATTAGACTACACTGTTGTTTAACAAAGTATCTCCTCTTTGCATCATCCTATTCTAGTTCTAGTCCCGCCGTAGCCATGGAAGCTAGTTGGATGACCTTGGCGCAATCATTGTCTCTCAACCCAATCCACCTCACAGGGTTGTTGTTGTGGGGAAAATAGGAGAAGGTGTGTTGAAGATGTTTGTCATCTTGAGTTATTTGTAAAAATAACTAACTAAATAAATATATTGGGGATGAAAATTTGAGAACAATCATGTTCATAAGCATAGGCCTTTATGTATCAAGTTGTGCAATTTTGCATAGTTTGAGATTTAGTACAAGAAGCTTTTTGAAGAAATTTCTCAAGCTTGTGCTGTGGAGTTGATGAACGGCCAGGAATATCACCTTAACAGTATGAATAAACGGGACTCTTGTAGCACTAATATAACTTATGGCACAATTGAAAACCTTCACCCACAAACTCCTGGTACAATAGTTTGTCGTTAATAATGCAACATTTTGTAAACAAAAGAGAACCCAACATTTGTCTCAACTGCTAACACTTATTCCTGAGATTTTTGAAACTGATGTCAAACGTAGCTATTTTGCACATGGTTATCACTGCTAATCATTAAATGAGAATTGGTCAAAGGAGTCCCCCCCGCCCCCAAATTCAGCTTACAATCTACCTCAGAAGAAAACTATAGTAACTACTGCAGAGAAAATTATTGGCTTTTCAGGAAATGAGACCTTTCCTTGGTTTCTTCTTTCTCAATTTCAGTATTATTTTGCTACAAGCAGTGCTGCTGTTCCTCATTCACATATAAATGTAAAATAGCACAGCAGCCAACTTATTCTTATTTCTAATTGATAGTCCTTTTAATAGAACTGCTTCATTCAAAAAGAGCAGCAGTATAGCTATGGCAGCAGTATCACAGGTCTTTACAACGTACGCATTTCTACTTGTGAAAAACCAAGAATAAACAGGCAGAACAATGTTTCATATGGATTTATAGTAATTTTTTTTCAGGTCATTGGAAAAAAAAATAGGATTCTTTCTGTACATTACCTGCCCTTTTTATGTGGACTGGGGGGGCAGTTCTAGATAAAACAAAAACACAATTGTATTGAAACATAACAGTTTAGGATTAGAAATGGGGAGAAGTCCTCATTAGAGCAGGAAAAGAGGGTCTGGAAAAGTAAGTGATCACAAACAGAATTCCCCTCTTCATTGGGCCAAGTCCAAAAAGCCCTCCTTGTCTGATTTATGGAGAAGATGGCAAATGTAAAAATCGATAATTGAATCCTCCCCCCTTCAAATATGTTTGGAAGTATCAGGAAGGCAAGATTGCTAGCCATTCTCAACCACCACAACAAAAAGAAATACAAGTTTTCTATAGACACCATCTTCAAGATGATGATTAAAGGATCTGTGGAGATCAAGATTTGCAAGATGACACTCTGTCTCTTGGAGCAGGGATGTCAAACTCACGGCCCGTGGGTCGGATGTGTCACATGCTGCCCCCCCCCCGGTTTAGCAAAGGGGGAAAAAGTTGTGATATGTCACATGACGACAATGTGACATCGCAAGCTTGATGCCCATATCTTGGAAAAATGTTCCCATTGTTTAGTCTTCAATTCAATGCAGGGTTATCGTATGCATCGTGGGAGAAATGTATTTACATTCACAGAAAATGAGAAAATGAAACAGCCACTTCACTGTTAAAGACTGGAAGAGCCACTATGTTTTTACCCTGTGTCATTTTGCCTAGGCCTCAAATGCTGGTCAAAGGGTGGCCCCTGATTATAATACAAGGGGGTGGGGGGAGAGGGCTCTTTGTAGGCTAACTACACACTCAGGCAAAGATAGTCTCCTCCCGACGCTTCTTAGTGAGGATGGTTCCTGGTTTGTGTTGGGCATCTGGATGGTTGGCCAGTTCTGGGGGGCATGAAGACACCGGACTCTCAAGGATAGCTTGCTTAAGGTCATAGAAGACAGCAGAGTCCTCTTTGGTGACAAAAGAAATAGCGACGCCACTTTTCCCAGCTCGTCCCGTTCGACCAATGCGGTGGATGTAATCTGCAACGAAGAAGGAATCGAGTTGTCAAGGCACAGACACTGCTGGTATATCAGATGCAATTTGGAGACCTAGCACAGGGTTCCCCAATCTTTTGGGGAACAGC
>JANHJO010009416.1:600591-610999 GCA_032468235.1 Pseudoxyrhopus heterurus
TCAAGAAATATTTGGCTCCGAAATCTCAAATTTTTGTTAACAAGGAGTCATGATTTTTATTCTTCTGGCACCAAAAATGCTCGATTTTTAAAAACAGCAAGAACAGTTGCCTTGATTAGATGTGGGGTGGAAGTTTATGAAATTTCATGAAATTTGATGAAAATTCATGAAATTCCACCCCGAATCTCGTCCCATCGTCCATATTTGCATTCGGGTTCCAAAAAAATTTGGTCCCAACTCTCCCATTTTTCTGACGATTTTTCCTCTGCCGGCACCAAAAATGCTCAATTTTAAAGAGAGCAAGAACGTTTACCGGGATGAAATTCAGGGTGGAATTTTATTAAATTTCATGAAATTTAATGAAATTCAACCCGAATAATTCTGATTGACAGTGTGTGACTGGCCAGAAACTCTGAAAAGTTTAGTCCCTACACATTTAGAAGCTACACACAATATACTATTAATGCATATATAGATAGTCCTTCTTGACTTATTCATTCAATGATGGTCCAAAGTTTCAATGGCCTTGGAAATAATGATTTATGATCTGTCTTTGCACGTATGACCATTATGCCACACTTGAGGTCATATAATCACAAGTTGGATGCTTGGTAACTGGTTTGCATTTACAACCATTTTTAGCATCCCATGGTCATGTGATCACGATTTGCAACTTTCTCAGCTGGCTTCTGACAAGTTTCATCAATGGGGGAAGCTGGATTCACTTAATGTCCACGTAATTTGCTTAATAGCCACATGATTTGCTTAATGTCCATGGTAAAAATGTTGTAAAATCAGGTCCAGTCATGTTGCCTTCACTGATTCACTGAACTGCATTGCTTAGCAACCAAAATTCCAATACCAATTGTAGTTGTAAATTGAGGACTACCTGTAATCATCTAATGCTATGCAATTAAGTTGCCTAACAGCAATCCCCCCCAAATCTCATTAAGGGAACATCTTTCTCAGTCCCCATTAATTACTGTCTGAAACATGAAGAAGTCATAGGCTACATCTTCTGTACATTGACTAGTGCTCTGCCCCTAAATATTGTTTGGGTTTGTGGCAAGACAACTTCTATCTTTTAAGAAATTACAACTGGTATTAAACTACTCTACATCTCTGCTTGACCTAAGAAACATGAGCCACACACTGCAAGCCATAATGTGATTTGCCTCTTGCCACATATTTTGCATCTTTGTGGTATCCCTGATAATGGTCAGCAGGCTATTCCCTTACAAGTGCAGGGTTACAATACTGCACAGGTGTTTTTCAGAATTTCCTAGTGACTCAATTTTCATGGGAGAAAGTGAAGAAGTGAATTTTATTTAATAAAAAATAAGTAATGAAAATCAAGTATTATCCTCCATCCCTTTGTTTAAATCCTTGGTCCTTTTAAAGGATGTCAAGGATGGATCTCACTGCCTTCCTCAGTGAGTGCTGGAGGAAGTAAAATCCTTATCTTGTTGTCCATAACCCCAGTCAAAATGCAAAGCATCAAGCTCATATAATTACTTTCAGTTTATTACTTGTACCAGCCACAAAATTGTTTGAGATGCCTGTTGTTTTTCTGTGTGAAAAATGGGGAAAAAATTTCATCAGAGGATAACATTACTAGTTTTAAAAAGGAGAGGCTTGTTATTACATTAAAGCAACAATTTGATGTACCGTAATTCAATGACATAAATGTAGTCCTAGCAATGCTACAGTAGGACTCAATGTTGAAATAGCTGAAATCTACAGTGGAATTTGTTTTTATTTTGCTTTCTAGAACTATTCTGTGATTTTGTTAACCATGCATTAAATTAAAAGTATATTATTTTTATCCTTTACGGTAATGTATCTATAAAATTATTTTTTAAAAAAAATCAATATTACTGTTAAGCTGTAATAAAATACCATATTTTCCATAAAAATATCACTTCAGATATTTCACAAACTGAAATAATGCAACCATTTTGCGGGATTCATTAACTGCACTAATTGAGACCTACCTATATTATAAAGGTTGAATGGAACACTGAATGCAATAGCTTTTGGACTGATAGACAGTCTGAGAGTTATCTGGTACTTTGTGACTGACAGGAGTTACCAGCTTTTTATATGTCTTCTTTACTCAGCTACATTATTTGCTTTTGTTTTCAGTTCCAACAAAACATGCTAGAACATCGTCTGGAAATTAGGATCCCTCCACCTGGACTGGAACAAGAAACTTCACTGCCTGAGGCAAAGGTCAAGGAAATGGTCTTTTTCTAACTCATGCCGAATAGCTGGTATCAAGATGGCATCTTCCATTATGTCTCATAGGAGCAAACTAATTTATGGGTTGAAAAGCAGGTCATATAAATCAGATGCATCACTTTCTTGCTGCTCCCTGTTCAAATATCCATCTGATCTAATAATGAATCTAGCACACTTCATAACATGGGACTGTCTGCCCCCATTGAACTCAGGGTAGTTACACCCATGGAAACTGATATGATCAGTCTTCTTTCCCACAGTCCACTCTTGTATACCCATTTTGTAAATTTCCATATGAAAGTTTCATAGGCCGGATACGACTGCAGGCACTTATTTGCTCAGGGGATAAAGTCCAGGCTTTGTGTTACTGCCTAGCTACGGTGTAGTATAGGACAAGCCAGCAAAAGTGTAGATGATTAAGGACTTTGGATCTGAGGGAAGATGAGGCGTTCAGACATTTTTGTCATCTTTGACTCCCTCTTAGAGGTAAGAATATATTCCATTCCTACCCAAGAAAATACTTATCATTTTGTTATTGATAGAATTTTAGATTTTTTTCTCTATCCAATGGAAATAGATGAGGGTGAAGGGTCGTTCTCCGAGCTTGTGGGTTGGTTTCCAAACACTTCGCTACCAGGCTAAATAACATCTTCAGATGAGTTTAGGGGATGTCAGTGTCAAATGTTCTTCTGTTGGATTCACTGATTCACTGAACTGCAATTGCTTAGCAACCAAAATTCCAATCCCAATTGTGGTTGTAAACGACAACCTAAACTCCACTGAACATGTTACCTAGTCTGGTAAATAAAAATTCAGAAACCACCCACAAGTTTAGAGAACGAACCTTCATCCTACACCCAAGGTACAGATATTTACCACTACTGGAAATAGAATTGCATCAGCTTCCTGGAAAACCTCTCAAAGCTGTCCCAAAATGAGGATGTATATTAAATACAGTATATCCTGATTTCAAATAAAATATATTTTTATTTACCAAGCACAACTTTGTAACAGCAAGAAGATAATTAAAATGTAATTCAGATGTGGTGCAGTGTCCCAACAGCAGATTAACTGTGCTGTAGAAAGAAAAATATTCAGCTAGTAAGTAGGGTGGAAGGCCTGGAGAATTAACAGATTTAAACCCCCGCTTCCAAAAAATGTAATAAAAGTGGCTACGTTTTATTACTGTCTACAAGAAAGCTAAAGCAAACCCACCATTTTATTAGGCAAGGTGGAATTCAGATTCTGCTAGGCATCCCGTCTACTTTCACTAGACCTACAGTTACAATATGGCACAACCATATAGTAACACAAAGGTCATACTTGTCATACATGTCAGGTGCACTTTCTGTCTGAGCAATGCATCACTGAAATAGGACAGATTAGGCCAACAGACTTTGCACCTACTACAATGTAGAAATGTGTAACACCTTTGTGAAAAGGACCTCATCAAATGTAAAATTAAATAAACCAACAACACTGCTCGTGTGATGCATTCACAAAGTACAGGTGAGATAAAATAGCTGCCTTCAAAGGCAAGTCCAACATTATCTTCAAGTCGGTGGGCTAGCTTGAGGGAAGGTGACTGCTGGGGATTTGGACTGTGGGAGTATCCTTCAACCCATTAAAGGTTCTGCGATCTAATGGCTCTTCTAGATGTGCTAGGATTGCAGAATTACCTTTGGTCTTACTAGCTTAAAATTCTGGTATAGTCTTAACATCTCCAAGGCAGCTCAACTGCTTGGAAAAACCAGGAACGGGTTCTCAGGTTTAGAGTACTTCAACGAGCCATTGTTTTTCTATATTACATTTTGCAAACAAAGTCAGTGTAATAAGAGAAGCAGAATTCAAGGCTTGGTCTTTCAGTTGCATAGCTTTTAGCAATATTGAATAGATTTTATTTATCAAGCAGACTCTTTAGCTGGGCCAGCCTTCCCCAGTTTGGGCACCCTTTAGTTGAATGGATTTTGAGTTCCACTGTTTCCAGCCAACCCAAGGATTGCTGAGAATTCTGGGATCTGAGGTTCAGACATCTAGAAGGTAGTAGATGGAAGACTAATGTATACAACAATCACTAAAAAGAAAACCATGCACCTTTTAATATTATTGTTGCCTGGAACCGCCATATCCTAAGCCTACAAGTGATGCTCAAAAGATAACCTTTTTTAGAGCCCCCAGCATATGGAGATCTGAGGTTCTCATGTGTAACTGCAACTTGTCTACCTGCACCAGCTTATACTGTATTAGCTAGGAAAGGCATCTTATAATGAAGGAGAATGCTCTTGCCACCAATATTCAACTATATTTTTGACCTCTTCTGGACTTGCCTGGATCTGAGAGCTAAGCAGAATTAGAATTCCAGAGTTCAAGGTTGGCCCAGTGCCTTTCTATCTTGGCAATTTTAAGGTCTGTAGACCTCCACGCCTCAAATCTTGCCCAAGCTTGCTGGCTGGAAAAATCTGGGGACTGAATTCCACACTTCATAAAGTTGTCATGATTGAGAAACACTGGACAACACTAACAAAAATTAAAAAGTATTCTGGAAGGCATTGGCAATCCTCTATCATGTAATTGTCATGGTCTTGTCATAAATTGACCCTGATTCAGCAAGTTTACATAAGCTTTATATATGCATTCAAGTTAGGAGTTGCCTTCAGTCTAGCAATAAAATCTTCTGCCAAGCATGACCTCTTTCTTCTGCTCAATAATAGCAAAGCACTTGTCATACTGTCAGGTGCACTTTCTATCTGAGCAATGTGTCACTGAAATAGGACAGATTTGGCCAACAGACTTTGCACCTACTACAATGAAGAAATGTGTAACATCTTTGTGAAAAGGACCTCATCAAATGTAAAGTAAATAAACCAACAACACTGCTCTTGTGTGATGCATTCCTTTGTACCCTTTTCAGCCTGTGGCTACATTGCAAAACATTTCTAATGGGTAATGAAGTTTAACCATTGGCAGATGAGCATCAGGCATCAACAACTGCTTGCAATTGTTACAAAATTTATAAGAATCAATTAGATAAAAAAAAATAAGACTTGGTCCCACATCCAAATAAGCAACCATTTATAGATCAGCTCACCTAGGAGAACTACAGGTAGCCTCAACCTAACAACAGTTCATTTAGTGACCGTTCAAAGTTACAACAGCACTGAAAAAAATAACTGCTATTTTTCACATGTGCAACGACCACTGCAGCATCCCCATGATCATGTGATCAAAATTCAGACCCTTGGCAATTGACCCATATTTATGACAGCTGCAGCGTCCTGAAGACAGGTGATCATCTTTTGCGACCTTCTAACAAGCCAAGTCAGTGGGAAGGCCAGATTCACTTAACAATCGTGTTATTAATTTAACAATTGCAGTGATTCACTTAAGAACTGTGGCAAGAAAGATCATAAAATGGGGCAAAACTCACTTAACATACATTTTGGGTTCAATTGTGGTTGTAAGTTGAGGACTACCTGCACTTGTCATACAAGAGAATAAGCCCTCTTCCATTGTAAAGTGGCCTCTTCCATGATAAACATTCACTAGCATGGGATTGTCAGGGGGGAGTGCTAGATATGCTTTGAACTCGACAAAATAAAATCTAAATACATATACAATTAGTAGATCGGCTGCTATGATGGAAGCAGCAACATGTTTTTCCAGAACCAAAGGATTTCTCCTACTTTGGTAATTGTATCAATCCGGCATTTTAAAGTCTTCAAATTCCATGGCACCCTTAGCATTCACAGGATAATTGCAATCAGAAATATAGTTCAGATGCTACTGGATAGAGGCTCATTTTGTCCATTAAAACCAGGCCACAATTAGCCCACAGGAGCTACTTGGACAGTTTATGATCACCCTACAGAAGAGATGCAGTTTAAATTAAAGATCTCTGTTTAAAATCAAGAGCCTTCAGCATAGCAGTGTTTGCAGAATACATTCTCCAAATTTATTGCAACCTTCCCTGTTGGCCAAAGAGACTAGGATTGGTGGGAGTTGGAATTTAAAAGCTGTCATGTATTGCCTATCCCAGATCCAGCTGATTTCCTTTACTTTGATTGACTAAAGCCACACCAAGTAGCTCCCAGAGTTCCTTGTTAGTCTCATTTGGAAATGCTAAATATTACTTTAGGACTTTGACCCACAGCTAGAACAATAGGAAGGCAACCCCCCTCCACCCTTTTGGGGACGAGGGAAAGGAATCAAATTTGAAATTTTGTAAAATAGTTTCTCCTTGTTCCTTCTATCACTGGGCGAGCAGAAGAGAGGTGATGGCAAAGAAGAAAGCCCTTTGAAGAAGACGGTTAATCTGTATTATATTTTCATTAATAAATAAGTTCTCTTTTAATAACACTGAACATTTCACAGATCTCCCCCCCACCCATATTTCTTTTCTTTCCACACATTGTACACAAGATCAATAGAAGGTCATTCTCTCTTCCCATCCCAACTTTATCTCCAAGAGGAGGGATGCCTGGGCATCCTGTATCCTAGATACAGAGAGGGGTACATGTGTTGGCATAGAGGGAGAAAAGAGATGCTTACACTCAGTCCGCATCCAACAGGCAATTGACAAGCAGCAGATGTATGTGATGACCTAGGGCCAAAGGAAGAATATTAACTGTGCATTGGCAAGGCGGGATAGTGATGGTGGTGGATTTTTTTCCAGTTCCTTCAAATATGCGCAATAGTCACCAGAGCAGCTACCGTCCCAGATGTTGCTGTGCCAAGCCCCAAGACTTGCAGAGCAGGCAAGTCTTGCACCAATCTTCGTTCGAGCCGTCCAGCCATGTTTTGCCGTTTCCCCCTCCTCCCTGGATAGCAGGAAGAGAGGGAAACTGGATCCTTCTGAACTTTCCAGCTCTGGCTCGGAGGAGCCAAGCCCGTTCCCTGAATCCCACCCTGGAGGGGCCACCCGGAGGCCCAAAGTCCACAGCGGCTCCATCACCACCCTCTGCAGCCAGCCCTTCACATGACGGAACAACTTTTTGCTTTCTCCTTCTTAAAAGTGGAAGAAATGAGCTCCGATCGGCTGGGAAGACGGAGAAGTCTCTTGGGAAAACTTCGGGCGGGGCTCTTGGGGGGCCCTGGGAGGCCAGGCTTGGTGAGACAGAGGGACGCCACTGTCCGGAAGATGCTGTGGACGCTCTTCTCTGATGTGAAGGCAGAGCATTCCAGGTAACTTTCGGCTCCCAGCTGCTTGGCTACAGAACAACCCTGGAAAGGAAAGGAGGCATTAGGACTCCCCTTAGGGCTTTTGCAGAACAAACATCAGACTCATGGTAGGGTCTTCAGGGGCAGTAGAGGAATAAGAAGCACTTTTCATACTCAGCCAGGGGGCTTTTCAAGTTCCTTTCACAAAGAAGATAACAGTAGCTACCAACACTGATGCAATACCGCTTAGAATAGAAATCAGTAATCTAGTGTCCTCCGGGAATTTAGACTACAGTTCTCACAACAGCATTGGCACTTAAGACTTATATACCGCTACTTAGAGCATTACAGCCCTCTCTAAGCGGTTTATAGCAGCACCTCTCCCTCCAACCCTTTGGGCACCAGGGACCATTTATTTATTTTATTTTATTTTTTATTTTAATAATATTTCTATACCGCCCTATCCCGAGGGACTCAGGGCGGTGTACAGTGATAAAATGACATAAAAATGGAATGTATAAAAAGAAAACGAAAGTTAAAAACACAATCACACTCTCACAGCTCTTTGGAGAGAGATTTTTCCCCGGACCGGAGGGGGAGTAGTTTCGCATGCTGTCTGCATCCCACAGATGGGATTTCGCTTGTTTGTGCAGCCCGGTTCCTGGCATGCCATGGCCCAGTGCCGGTCCACAGACCAGAGGTTGGAAACCCCTGGTTTACAGAGTCAGCATATTGCCAACAATCTGGGTCCTCATTTTACCAACCTTAGAAGGATGGAAGGCTGAGTCAACCTGGAGCCGGTCAGGATCGAACTCCTGTCAGTGAGCTGAATTTAGCCTGCAATACTGCATTCTAACCACTGCACTACCATGGCTCTTAGTTTTCAGTTTTCCTTGATTAATCTTAGTAGAACTACCAATCCAAGCCATTTAGAGTATACCAGGTTTCTGCCTCTGGCCTAGAATTATCACTGGATTAACTTTATGGATTTATCTGGCCACCCATCTCAAGTACATGACTTTGATAACAAACAGGGTGTTTGCAGGAAATTGGCTATGATCCAGCAGTGGTTTTATATTCTTATAGAAATAATGCTTCATTGCAGGCATTTCCAATAACACAGCAATACTTGAAGGTGAAAAATGACAAGCTCATTAGCATATGCAAGTCTTAAGTCTAGCATTCCCGATACTATTTTAGTCATCTTGGAAAGAAAAAAAAGGTAAACTAGAACAAGTTTGAAAATGAGGATGCCCAATACCCCAGGAAGGGTCTGGGTTGAAAGAAAGAATTGCAATAGATATCCAGACCAGCACCAACATCCTGTATTGCCTCACCTGTTCATAAGAGACTGGGGCTTGCTTTTGGTGAGACAACTCCATCAGGGTGCTGAGGTCAGTACGCAGGTCTGTCTTGCATCCTATCAGCAGCACACGGGTATTGTGACAATAGTCCAAGATTTCAGTCTTCCACTGGAAAGAAAAAGCACAGTGAAAGAAACTTTAAAGTCATTTAATACAAGTCTTAAAAGCACATCTTGATAGAGAAACTGCCTTGCTCTGCCATTGCAATGTCCTGCTATCCAGGCCCAGTTTTTTTAAAAAAAATACATCACAAAGCAAAGTGGTGTCACCATTTCAAAGACAATTGGTGTCACCATTTCCCTTTTTGCCACAATGAATGCAGGCTTTTTAAATATCAAAGGTCCTACGTGAAATATTAAAATCCTTTCAAATGCACACAGAAGAAATCACTATAGCTTCCTTGATTTCAATAGTTCTAATTCTGAGCCGAGTTCAAACCCCTTCTAAAATTAGGGAAAGAAACTTATTGGGTGACATTTCTCACAAATGCAGTATCTGGTTGAAAGTACCTAGTAGGAAACCTTCAGAGTCTGAAACTTGTGATCTTGATTATGGTGGTGCACATAAAAAAAAAAGTGTAGAATTTCCTCCTCAAAATACAACAAGCAGTTCTTCTTACAATCCCTCTAGAGGCCTATATACAAGTTCCAGAGTATTCAAAATGCTTACTACAACAATGAAATTTATTTTGTGGCAAAAAAAGCAAAACGATGCCATACAAAGTGAGTAATTATATGAACTGTATTTAAAACTTCTGCATTACTTTTAAAGCAGGGTTTTAAAACTGGAGTTATTTCTTTGTTCTGGTCCACCCTACTTTTGGTGATGTTAGCTTCTCTCTCCTCAGTGCCTCAAAGTCACTAATAAGGAGAGTCCTTTTTTTCCTTTTAAAGAGTAACATCCTCAAAGCTTTAGATCAAGCCAAGCCCCAGCAGGCAGGACAATGGGATCCTCTGGCCAGGTCACACCTTCCTTACCTTCTTCATTGCACTATCCATGGTCTCAGGGCGACTGACATCAAAACAGAGCAGGACAGCATCTGAATCACTGTAGCATAGGGGGCGCACGTTGTCATAATATGGGGATCCTACGAGAAGCAGTGAGAAAAGCCATGAAGTGACTCAACACGTCCTCTCTTCCCCTTTGCCAATATCGTTGAAGGGAAAAAAAAAGTTGCTTGCTGTAATGCCAGATGATAAAACTGCCCAGTGCTGGGATTAGATGCACTTCCAGGTTTTGTGCTTTTAACACCCCCCCCCCAAAGGAATAACATGAAAAAGTAACCGGAATCAGAAATCTGCAGGACTTTGCTTACTCACTCCCATCCTCAATATCCTCAGGAAATAGTTCAACCGTGTTTTACATAACAAAGTCCATTTCCTCTTTCACACCTGACATATAAGCAATACTGAATGTGAAAAAGGGATACAGGCTTTTCCATTTACAGAGATTTACGAGGAGGGTATGCGGCTTAGAGGGAAGAATGGAGTTGCCTAGTAACATTTCTCATTAAACATGGAGAAAAATGAGTTGTGTGTGTTCCAGGCATGTCATACATGCAGGGACAGAGAATGGACTATGGCAATGTACTGTTGGTTGGCTGCAAAGTGAGGGAGAGATGAATAATATACACAGGCTATTCTCCC
>JANHJO010009417.1:179405-193478 GCA_032468235.1 Pseudoxyrhopus heterurus
AATATGCTGACATTGTAAACCACTTAGAGAGGGTTGCAAGCCCTGATAGGCGGTATATAAATACAGTGCTATTGCTAAATACAGTGCTATTGTATATCAGCCATCTCTAGGCAGATTGTATGATAATTGTAAGTAGGATACAGGCAATCTTTTTCTGGTTGCTTTTCCTTAAACAACTTTTTAAAAAATAAATTATTCTACTTGAAATATGTTAAGCATGTTAACATGAAAACCCTTTGAATACATATACTACTTTTAGAGTAATGTTTATTTTTACAATATTTTCTTTATTAACTCACTGGGATTTTAAAGTATTTACATCAATGTTTATCTTAAGTTTATTTTTTTCTCTTTGGGATAATTTTCCATATGAGACTTAATTCAACTAATAAAGTAACCTGAAAACTTACTAAACTATTTTACTAAATCTATTAATCTGGTATAGAATTTTATAATTTTCAATAGAACATATCATCTGTGTATAATAACAATTCCAACTATTTTTATGCTCAAAATGTCTTTTGATTAAGAAGTTTATGGGCTTCTTTTTATTAATTATATTTTATTTTTGATTAAATAAACAACATTCCACTTTAAAGTGTTGACAGGACAAGTTTCATAAATCATAACTGCAAAGCATATCCACCTCTACAAATTTCTAAAAATATACATATTCACATCATTTTATTTTCTAACATACTTTATGTCTAGTTTATTTTCTAGCCTCTGCATCTATATCTCTATTTCCTAACCACTTATACCACAAATACCAAATTTTGTAAATTCTGTTTCCCTTTTATCTTTTAATGACAAAGTTAATTGGTCTAATTCGGCGCATTCAAGAATTTTATTAATCAGTTTTTCTTCATTTGGAATTGTTTCCATTTTCCAATATTGTGGAAAAATGATTCTTGCTGCCGTGATTATATGTACCAAAAGATATGTCAAGTTCTTTTTGTATCTCCCCAGAATTAATCCTAATAAAAATATTTCTGGCTTAAAGTCTAATTGTTGGTCTGTCATCTCATCAATCCATTTTTTAACCCTGGTCCAATATCTCTTAGTATTTGGGCATAGCCTGTTCCTTATGTGTGTTTACATTTCCAGAAATTTGGATTTAGATTGGGGAACATTTTAGCTAATCTTGCAGGTGGGAGGTGCTATCTGTAAAACATTTTGTATACATTTTCTTTATATGTTGTTGCCGTTGTAAATTTGTAATTTCTCTCCCACCTCTTCTGCCAATCATCTAAACTAATTGTGTATCTGAAATTTTTTGCCCAGACTATCATATTCTCTTTCACCACTTTCTCTTCCATTTTCCGGCTTAACAGGCAATTATAACATTTCGTTATTGATTTTTCGTCCCCTTCCAATAAGGTCTTGTCCATTTCCTGACAGTCTCTATATATTCCATATAGTTCCACATCCTCTCCATACCTTGTCTGAATCTGAGCATATGGCTACCAATCCAACATCAATCCCTGCAATTCTGCACTTCTGGTGTTTAGCTTTTCATGTTCTGTTATAATATCTTTATAAGTTATGATTTTATCTGCTTCTAAAACGTTCGAATGGGTCAGGGCTTTCATGGTTGAGAACCAGTTAGGTATTTTGTAGTAAAATTTGTGTTTTACCTTTTTCCATACTGTTAACAATGCTCTTCTGAGATGATGTCTCTGGAAATATCCATGTGATTTATTTCTTCCATATCAAATAAATGAGTGCCAGCCCAACTGG
This sequence comes from Pseudoxyrhopus heterurus, assembly GCA_032468235.1. NCBI lineage: Eukaryota > Metazoa > Chordata > Lepidosauria > Squamata > Pseudoxyrhopus > Pseudoxyrhopus heterurus. The sequence goes on from JANHJO010009417.1 coordinate 181,146, forward strand.
AGATCATGTCCTTCCAGAGTTAAAATTCTTTTATTTCTTAACATTATCCACTCTTTTATCCAAGTCAATGCTGCAGCCTGATAATATAGCTCCCACTCCGGTAGCCCCAACCCTCCTCTATCTTTTTGAGTCCTACAGCAATATTTTTTTTATTCTTGGTTTCTTATTCTGCCATATAAATTTTAGAATTAGACCAGGTTCACAAATGCTTCTGTTCACAACCAAATCGATTCACAACCAAAAAATCAGCTAAATGTTTGACTCGGTTCAAGAAAAAATCCCCAGTTCACAACAAACTTCCTGAGGACGAAGAAATCTCAAGAGTGAAAACACCAGAAGGAGAGCATCCTTCCATTCCGGAGGCAGACTCTGCCACAAAACAACAACCTCTCTCTCACTCAGAATCAATCGACTGAACAGTTTTTTCTGTTGTTCATGGTTTTCTCAGTGTTTGTATTAAAGGACTTTAATGTTACACTGTGCGTTCTGTGGCATATTTAACTACAGTACTGTATTTGTGTGCTTCAAAATCTTTAAAAAACAATAGAATTCATAGGGGTCTGGAATGGATCGTTCGTATTTCCATACAATCCAATGGGAAAATTTGTTTCGGTTCACAACCAACTTGGTTCACAACCAAATTTATGGAATGAATTGTGGTTGTGAGCCGAGGTTCCACTGTATATCACTCAAATTACAACTGAATAAAAATAACATATAGTCGATGAAGGGGAGAGCGTGTGTATACAACATTGTCAGCCATATACAACAAAACTTTGCTTTGAAAAGAAAAAACAAGATGCCAACTGCTTTTGATGAACCCTAAAGCTGGATTTACAAGACACACTTGGATTAGTGTGAATCAAACCATCATAGTTTCTAAAGCTCATTATACCCTTAAATATTGCAGATTATTCAATTTAGCAGAGCAATGTGATGCATGAACTAATCCAAATATTCATAATCCAGGTACACTCATTAAGAGGATTACGCCTTTCTGGATGTGGTCAAATCTGTTTCCATTATAGTTTCTCTCTGCTGCAATCTAATGGGTGACCAGATTTTTTTTGCAAATCAAACATGGTAACCCAATTTGATATGCTTAAGTTAACTATAAACACAGTGTAAACACGGAGTCATTCTTGAGCATTGCAATAACCTAGTGGCACTAACAAATAAACATATATCCTGGACCAACAGAAGCTTCTGGAGACTCTTTGAATGTCTCTCAAGTATACTGTGTCTGTGATGTTCCAGTTTGGATGGAGATTCCAGAACAGAACAGAATATCAAGAATTCCAAGGGACCTTGGAGGTCTTCTAGACCGACCCTCAAGCAGGAAACCTTATACCATTCCATACAAATGTTGGAAGACATCTTCTGGGTTCGTTCCCCAGCTGGGAAGTAATCACTGGCACTGAGGAGGAATTGACACAGAAGCAAGCTGCCAGAAAGTGGAATTCACTTATTCAGCATTCTTGCCTTCCTGAATAAAGGAATTTTTTATTCCTTTATTAACAAGCATTCCTGGCTAGCAAGCACATTGGGGAAGCAAACCCATGCCTTAAAAATATTTGATTTTCCTTTGATGCTCCTACAGTTTGATGGGTTTTGATGTGCCTCTAGCTGAGGTGATTGCGCTGGGTTTTGTCTTTAATGGGTTAATCCTGGTCGTGGATCTTTTGGTTTTTTTTTCTAATGGGTTAATCCTGTCAGAGAGGCAGGAAAAAGGTGTTCTGGTGTGCCTCAGTGAGTTGTTTTTAGCCTGATCCCGCTTATCTTTATTGCTCTACTTAAGTGTTTCTGCTGTCAGCTTTGTTACTTTTTTAACAGCCCTTAATGGCTCTCTGAGTTTTCCTTTCAGCTGTGCTTTTGCTTTGGGGTTTGAATTTCTTAAAGGGGGAAAGACTGTTTTAAGTTTTTGGCACTGCTTTAGAGGTTTCTGGCACAGTCCTTTTGAGGTGTACTTCCCACAACAATGGCTCTCCAATCTCTTCTTAAAAACCTCCAGTGTTGGAACACCCACAATTTCTGGAAGCAAGTCATTCCACTGATTAATGGTTCTCACTGTCAGTAATGTTCTCCTTAGTTCTAGGTTGGTTCTCTCCTTGATTATTTTCCATCCAATTTGAATGCAAATAACTCACATATCCTGGTGTCCAGGTTTACTTGTCAAGCAAGCCATAAAGACAGAAGACAGACACCATCAATTTGAGCTTTCCAATTTCTGAGGAGGTTTTTTTTTCTTTGTCTTCTCTTTTGCCTCTAGCTTCTCAAATAAAAGCAGTGGCAGGGAGGTATGCCTGTTTATGTAGGAAAGCCAGTTGGAAGAGTCTGGGTTGCTGAGGCTACAGAAGCTAACTTTTTCATGTTGCCTTTTGTTTGTAGAACTCGCTCTGTTTCTGCCTTCAAAATGAGGTATGGAAAAAGAAAGCTGGCAAGAAAAATAACCTTAGTATTGGCAGCTCCAGGAGTAATTAACAGAAACAAGAACAAATACATTTGAATGTATGCTGGCTGCAAAGATTAGTGCTTGGTAGGTGGGTGCCAAAATATCAGAATAACATATAATAGAAGAGGGAAGAATTTATACATGGCCCCCTCAGCAGCAAGCCAAAAAACAATACTATTTTATTTTATTTTTTTAATTTAGGAAATTGATATTCTGCTCTTCCATTTGGAAAAATCCATTTCCAGCCCACTACTAGAATAACTGAAGGAGTTAAAGAGCCCTTTACATTGAGGATTACTGCTCTAGTTTGAAGACCACATTAATGCCATCTTAGTCTTCTGTAGCCCAAAGATGCTTTTTCAAAAGGCAGCTGGACTTTGTTTTTGCTCAAAGACGTTTTGCTTCTCATCCAAGAAGCTTCTTCAGTTTTGACTGAAGTCTGACTGTCTGAACTGAAGAAGCTTCTTGGGTGAAAAGTGAAACGTCTTCAAGGAAAAACATAGTCCAGTTGCCTTTTGAAAAAGCACCTTTGGAACAACCATGACCTGGATGACTGAGAATCTCCACAGATATTGAGTCTTCTATATGTTTCCTAGATTTTCCAAGTCAATCCCTTTCTCTTTATGTCCATTTGTTTAACTGTCCCTCCTGCTTTTTAAAGTGACTTCATTGGCCTCATATTTGCTTTGTTATCTTTGTTTGACCTTCCCTGGTTTTCTAACAAAATTTTTCCTGTCGTTTCTCTGTAGGAAGGATATAACAGATTTGTGGCATCCTTTGAGAGCAAATACTAGGATTCTCCTCCCTGTGAAAATTTTGTAATGAATGCTTGTCACACCTGCAGTCTGGCTACACAGATTTTCTATATAAAAATTAAACCAAGTTTGGGGGGGAAGGAATAGTTAGATTTTTTAAAAAAAAATCTTTTTAAAAAATGATCAAGGTGGTTGCCAGATTAATTTAAAAAACTTCACATAGTCCCATAATCAAAACTATTTTCACAATGATCTGTTTGCTTCCTGGAATGTCCATGCAACCCAATTCATTATTTGAAAAGTAAGTGGAGCTTTTATTCAATCTGAAATTCCATTTCATTCACTACAAGCAGGCAAACCTAAAAAAATAAATACATCTCCATTAGGTAGGTAGGTAAGTAAGTAAGTAGATAAATTAGATATATGATAGGTAGGTAGATAGGTAGGTAGGTAGATAGAGACAGACAGACAGACAGACAGACAGACAGACAGACAGACAGACAGATAGACAAACAGATGATAGACAGACTCCAGCAATCTGTTCCATATTTCTTTAGATAGATAGAAGAGAGAGAGAAAGAGAGAGAAGAGGAGAGGGGAGAGAGAGAGAGAAGGTAGCTCAGACAGACAGACAAAACAGACAGACAGACAGACAGACACAGACTAGAGATCTTTCTGATCAACAACTGAATCAGTTAAACCAAGTGGCCAAATGTCTTTTTTTCCCTGTCTCAGACCAGCTGAAACAAAACACAATGATTATTTTCATCATATTCTGATCCCATTGCAACTTAAAGCCATGACCTTTGGCCAACCTTGGCAACATCAATGTTGACTACCTGTAGACTTCTCTTGGCTTCTTCTAGGATTTTCTTTGTTGGAAAATGCATTTACTGTACATTATGCCTATTCAAAATTCTTCTCCTTATCCCACCTCAAAGACTCGTGGTGGTGCAGTGGTTAGAATGGTTTAAATGCATTACTGCAGGCTACTTCTGACTGCCAACAGTTCAGCAGTTCGATTCTCACTGGCTCAAGGTTGACTCAGACTTCCATCCTTCCGAAGTCGGTAAAATGAAGATACAGAATGTTGGATGCTGACTCTGTAAACTGTTTAGAGAGGGCTGAAAAGCACTGTGAAGTGGTATATGTCTAAGTGCTAATTCTATTGCTAAATGCAGCCTCCTTCATTTCTCCTATTCAAGGTTTTCCTCTTTCTCAGAGGTTTTTTTTTTCAGAACTCACAAAGTCTTTAATAATAGCAAGTGCTGTAATATTGGGTGAGATATGGAATCCAACTATAAACTGCTCTATAAGCTTATCTTTTGCAAGGTTACTTTATTACTGCCACACATGAGCTAGGCTGACATGGAATATGTATATTTAAAAAGGGGGGCATGATGGCTCAACTGTTAAGACACTGAGCTTGTCTGCTGGAAAGCCCACAACCTGGGTTCGAGACCCGAGTGCCTCATGATGGGTGAGCTCCTGTTATTTGCCCCAGCTCCTGCCCATCTAGCAGTTCAAATGCTAGATGCAAAAAGAGAGTAGATAAATAGGTATCTTGGCATATAATCATGCTGACCATATGTCCACAGAAATGTCTTCAGACAATGCTGGCTCTTTTGGCTAAGAAACAGAGATGAGGACTGCCCTCTAGAGTCAAACACAACTGGATAGAGAAAACCTTTACCTTCGTAACTAACTAGCCAATAACCCGGCTTCACCCAGGGAATTTATGCCTTGAGCAGGGAATGCTGCAGCCTACAATTTCCAGCATTCTATGCCTGATTTGCATGCCTTGCCACTATTGGCTGGAGAGCATCTGATTTGCATGCCTTGCCGCTATTGGCTGGATTGGCCGTTGCTGCCTCGTCAGCTGCAGAGGCCTGTTGGAGGGGGATTGTGGAGTTCAGCAGTCTTTTGTGGGGGCAAAGAAGGCCCAACGGCAGTCATGACCCCCCAGTGCTCGTTTCTGGAGTGCAAGGTATGTGCCTGGCCAGATTCATGCAGGCATGGAAGAGCCTATTCGGGACATACCCACAAACATACCCACACACACTCTCTCTGTTTTATAGATATAGAAAAATAATAATTTGAAAATAGATCCTCTGCATCTTTCACTTCTCAGTATGCAGAGAAGTTCAGAAGAGTTGAACCTATGGAAATATGGGTGTGTATTCAGAGATGACCTTGTTCTCCACAACAGATATACTTCGGGCTTTTGTAGAGGTCAAATATAGCAGCAGCATGCCTTCAAACAGTTATTATAAAGGTCATAAACAGTCAGTATAGATTGTTTTTTTTTGAATGCTGTGAGCTTAATCTTGGCAATTTGACCAGTAAATTCTGTTAGAAAAATAACAATATTTCCCTGCAAATAGAGACAACGACAACATGAAGTCTACTGAGGTCTACCCTAAACTGTGATAATTTCTTATTCTTATTTATTTCTTTGTTAGTAAAAAACAAAATAAGATCAAAGGATTGCTATAATAGGACAAAAAAAATCATTTTAAGGGAAGTCAGACTTAAGGGGTGGGGAGTGAAAGCAGCCTTAATCCAGTCCAGTTCCTTTCTTTTATTGAATGTTTATTGTCCTGCCATTAAGGTGCCATTATCTCCTAACTAATTACTTTACATAATGGAAAATGGAGAAAGCTAATAAACGTGTGTGTGAGATCAGACTATTAAAAGGGGTATATTATCATAATACCTTGACCTTAGCCCAGCAGGGAGTCAGACCTTCACTTTGAATATTAGTCTTCGTTCTTTGAACACAATGGACTGCTGGAATATGCTTTCCCCCAAAGGGTTGAGGGAGGAAAACGATAAGCCAACAATGCAAAATAAACTTTGTCCACAGTATGATAAGGCAATGAAAAATTCAGAGATGGGAGCCATTCTTTCTTGGAATGTTGATCACAAGCAAGATGGCTCCCGTCTCTACGGCAACCTAAGGATTCTATCAGGTTTAAAGACAATAAGGGTAGAGTATCTGTAGAGCAATAATCAGGGAACTGTTGGGCAAATAAGATTTTTTTTTTCATTCTTCCATCCCCTGGGGTAATCACAAATGCAGCCAAAGGGGAGAGAATGGCTAGGAGAACCATCCATCATGGAGACTCAAATTAATGGCCCTAGCATATATAACGTGAGAGTTCTGGAGCTTGATTAGTTATCTATTTGCTATACCTTGAGGTGGGGATAAAACCTCAACAAAGAATCTGTCAGACTGCCCACAACTTAAACCTCTAAATAGAAACAACCCTTGGCTCCATTTATTGAGAAAAGTATAATTTTATTTGAGATCAACTGTATTGCAATGTTGCATAGCCAGAACTGAGAAGCGTGCACCAAAAACTCTAAATTCTACTCCTCCCACAGTAACCAATCAAGTCCAGCCACCTCATTCTCTGTCGTCCCCTTCTTCTTTTGCCCTCAATCGCTCCCAGCATTAGGCTCTTCTCCAGTGAGTCCTTCCTTCTCATGAGTATATAATTAAATTTATATATTTGCAGATCGATTAATGGATAAAGAACTTGTAAAAAAAATGGAACTTTGATGTTTTATATGTTGACAGCAGGAAGAAAACTTTATGCACAAAAATGGAAGAACACTTTGTTTCCCTCAATGGACGAATGGCTGCAAAATTTGATGGAGTTAGCAGAGATGGCATACATATTTTATTTCACATGTATTGTAGTAGGATTAATTTGGCATACTTAATCATACAAAAAATTAAATTAGGTATGTTTAAAGATTTTTTCTGTTTCAAACAAATTTAAGAAACTGAACATTGATGTGCATCGGTTCTTTACTACTGTTTCCCTTTTACCTAAATACTCTTAGCAACTAATCTCCAGATTGCAGAATAAATAATAAGAGACTTCTGCAGGACTCATTAAGAATGCAATTTCCTTTTAAATTAGAGGCAATCAATGTCATTATCAAATCCATTAACGCAAGTATTTTAGCTTTAACTGTGTTTAGCTAAGATTTCCTTACGGGTTTTTTTGGTTGTTGTTAATTTTATCATGTTGTACATTTAAGTTGCTTACTTGTGTTTTATTTGGGCAGCAGAGAAGGAAGAGCAATATTGTAGATTTAGAGCAGATGGATATGGCCTATTCAGGGGTGGGTTCACTTAGCTGATATTTATTGTTGTAGACTGTAGACAGCATTGTCCACTAAAGTAGATTACGTAGAAGATATGGAGGAATACAAGTGGACACAAACGGAAATATATGAGAAGTAGTGCAGAAAGTAAAATTTTCCATCTCTTATTCTATATTCCTGTTCTTTCCAGACATAGCTGCTTAATGGTCACCAATCAGATTTGCCAATATATCCAGCCTATTGGATTTAGGTTAAAGCAAAAGTGAAAAAGATCTTTTGTTTTCTTAACTACCTAACTGGGGCAATTCTGATTTCCTTCCTTCCTTTCTCTTTTAGTATGATTTCCCAATAGAAAGATTGCCCATCTAGTGTTCATTAGCATGATCTCCTCCTGATCCTTAAAGTATACTCTTTTGCCCTTATTTCACCCTATTTTTAATGCAAACATAGTAATTTATTAGCAGAATTGATTTGAGTTTTGCTTATAATTCTTGATCATCTTGGCAGTTTTGATTGCTAGCAGAATTGATTGAGTTTTGCTTATAATTCTTAATCATCTTGGCAATTTTAAAGAGAACATGACAGCAAAGTATTTTCAAAATCTACTTTCTCCCTTTATAAGGGAGAATCTAAGGTGCTTGTTGAAAGAAGTACAGTAGCTTTCAAAGGACAATGGAATCCCATTCTGTCTTAGACTGCCATTAAAAGGAGAATGCTGCTTTTGCCTACATAATATATTGGCAGATGTTAATCTACCTTCATTTCTTCCCAGAATATTTTGCAATCTGCCTCTGTTTCCAGCAGTGTAATTGCACTTGAGAACCACTTGGGTTGGTTTGTTTGTTTGAAGGAACTTTTAAGTAGCTTGGTGGCTCAGTGGCTAAGACGCTGAGCTTGTCAATTAGAAAGGTTGGCAGTTCAGCGGTTCGAATCCCTAGTGCCGCATAATGGAGTGAGCTCCCATTACTTGTCCCAGCTTCTGCCAACCTAGCAGTTTAAAAGCATGTAAAAATGCAAGTAGAAAAATAGGGACCATCTGTGGTAGGAAGATAACAGCGTTCCGTGCGCCTTTGGCATTTAGTCATGCTGGCCACATAACCACGGAGACGTCTTCGGACAGCACTGGCTCTTCGGCTTTGAAATGGAAATGAGCACCGCCCCCTAGAGTCAGGAACAACTAGCACATATGTGCGAGGGAAACCTTTACCTTTACCTATGCATTCAGAAATAATTCTCACTGTGTCCAATATGTCTTACTTACCAGAATTATGGGTAAATTATAAGTTATAATGCTAAATATGCGTAGGATAAGAAAGTATACCCTCAAGAATGACCATAAAGATCTGATTTGATTAATCCCATATTTCTTCTTGTTTCCATGTAATCATTATTTTTCAACTGAATATTTCAACTACTTCCAGCACATAAAATTTATGCTTATTTACATTTAAGTGAAATACTGAATGATGATATAATAAAATCTTATAGATGAATTATAGATGAAAGTAAAAAAAAATGATGTTTATCTACACAGAGTGACATTCAAAAGAGCTTTCATTCAGGGAAGTTACTGTAGGGTTGAAATCTGAATACCAAGGACTCTTCAAGGTCAAACATGTATTTAAAGATTGTTGATTAGGGCCAATACTTAACAAATACTCCCTTTTGAAAGTAAGAAAATTCATTGTTAGATTAAAGGTCTCTATTTAGTGGTAACATTGCCAGAATGCTTAGTATCCACAAGGCCCCATCTAAATTTATAAGAATTGTGGCTTTCCTGCTCATTTCAAAAATAAAGACTAATTTTAGACACTTATTATACAGGACATTCAATCCATGTCATGGTCTAAATCAGGGGTCTCCTACCTTGGCAACTTTAAGACTTGTGGACTTCAACTCCCAGAGTTCCTCAGCCAGCTTTGAAGTCCACAAGTCTTAAAGTTGCCAAGGTTGGAGACCCCTGTTCTAAAGCATAGCCCTGGACGGTGCACTCAAAGGGCTCGCTAGCCCGTCTGATATTACACACTTTTCCCCACGTGTTAAGGAAATTCTGTCAGCTGTGGATTTTATTGTCATTCCAGAATTGTGATCTGGCATTCCTAAGGAAGGGTCCTGAATTTCCCACGGGAGTTTGAACTAGCCAGCCAGTTCATTTTAGTTAGGCCAGCCATTTTAGTTCTATGTCTGTGCAAAACTGAGAAGAAAACTACAAATCCTGCATTGTAGGTGAGGTTCAGCTTTTTTTTTAAATCCTCTAGAAAGTTTGTGTGGAGCACAGAGTATTCCCTCTTCTAACTTTTTCCCGAGAGGTAACTCTATGAGAGATTGGTGGAGAAAGTGTAACTCCTTCACAGTGAGCTTCCCTGACAGAAGGAGGGTTTGCCCCAGGATCTTCCTACTTCCAGTCACAAAGGCCCACTGCTCCATGTTTGGTTTTCAATTGCACTGACCTAGAATGCAGGGTTTTTGGTTTTGCATAGAGCAGGGCTGAGAAAACGATGGCCCTTTTGTGACTTGTGGACTTCCTGCTGGCTCAGGAATTCTGGGAGTTGAAGTCCACAAGTCGTAAGGGGGCCATCGTTTTCCCCACCTCCGAACCTTGTCTTTGTGATCATCTCTCCGGATTTTGTTTTTTCTCTCCTTTCCCTTTCACAGAGCTTCTCCAGGACAGACCGGTTGCTGAGACACAAACGAATGTGCCAGGGCTGCCCCAGCAAAGCATCTGACTCCCAGCTACTGCTTTAGGGTTGGGCCAGAGAAGAGGCTTTTAAGAAGTTGCTGGGAAGTCCACCAGATGATCTGGGAGTGGGCTTGTTCACCTGTTTGTGTTCACCTGCCCGGGTTTGCCTGCTGAGCCTACTCCTGTGGAAGGGGCAGAGCTGAGCGGGCACAGACTTCAACTATGGTCTTGACACTGTAAATACATGGAGGACAAAGCAGTGCTGGCTCCCAGCCATTGGGAAGCTCACTGCAGTTGTGGATAAACATTGCCGGGGTGCGCTTTCTGTTTCTGTTTAGGGGTTGTTGTTTTTTTTTGTTTTTTTTTGAAATTATCACCATTTGCCTCAGGAAAGGCTTTGAAAGCATTGCTGGGCCTTCTGCGAGCCATTCCGACCAGATCCAGTGCTCTCAATTAACCGATGACCTGCCAGCTGGCCTGATATTTGGGCTTGCAAAAAGTGGGAGAACAACAGGCAAATATTTATGAGAAACAGTGATCACCGCCAGTCAAGCAGTGAACTCTTTTGCAGAGCTGATCCACGGCAGGATACTGAGACCTGGGGAATCACAGGAGCCTGTCTCATTGACGCTAGGCCATAAGGCCTACGGGACTTTCTTTTTTTTTTTCCCCTTTCCGTGCTATTCTCTTTAACAGTGATTTGTGGTCTCGACTTTCAGGTTTCAAGAAACAAGGGCTGCAGAAGGTGACAAACGCTGTCGGGTGAAGATAGAAACTTAGATGTGTTCCATTTATCAAGATCCAGTTGATATTCAGCTGGCTGGAAGGCTCTGTTTTCCTCCCAGGAGAGGAGGATACTTGTGTGTGGTCCCTTCGCTTTCCCTTGTAAATAGCCATCTGTTCAGGACCTACCTGTTACACACTCCCTTCACGCAGAATCCAGAGCTTTCTTGGGTGGCAATCCTGTTTTCCTAAATAAATGAAAAGCCAGCTCTGGTCCATGGGCACCTATCTCCTAAGCCTAACACTGAAGAACTGCAGCCTCTGTAGGGGAGAATGGGGGAGGCACTCTGGCCTTCTTGATATGTCTCCTGGAATAAAATACTCAAGGACTAAAGGTCAGCATTCCCATGCACCATGAATTCTGATTGCTCCTGGGCTGCTTCATTGAAGTTTGAAAATAAGGCTTGTTGTCAATATGCAAATTTTTATATGTGCTATTATTTCAGCTTAGTTGCAACAGGCAGCAGCAAGGGAAGCCAGGAACCCTCCCAAGTCTCTCATCCCTCACCATTTACAATGGTCTTTCTAGAGGGCAAGTAATAATTTGTCGCTGAGACTGGAATTTACTTGTTAGGAACAAGCACCTCCATCTGAACGATAGATATTAATCTCATTTGTGGTTCAAATACATCCCTCCCTGAGTTAACTTCTAAGTTTGCCATAAGCACCTTGCTTTAAGCCAGGTTTTAACCAAGGGCTGTGTTGGTAGAGAAATGGTGGTCTTGGTTTGGCCATCCTGGAGAGGTTCGCTCTTGAGGGGCTGCATTTCTGCCTATGCAGCTAGAAAGGTTTTATAAACAGAGATGGGATACTTTAGGTGTGTGTTTTTCAAACTTGACAACTTTAAGAGGTATGAGCTTCTTAACTCCCAGATGTGTGGATGGGAAATTCTGAGAGCTGATCTTAAAAATTGCCAAATTTGAAAAATCACTGCTTTAGTTCAGGATTGTTGCTTCCACCCCTCCCCTTCAACCATTTAAGACAGGGGTGTCAAACTCACGTCGTCACAGCGGTGTCACGTGATGTATTGGTACTTTTTTCCCCTTTGCTAAACCGGACGTGTGCGTGGCTGGTGCATGACGCATCTGGCCCACGGGACGGGAGTTTGACTGCCCTTATTTAAGAGATTCCAGTTTACTAGTAAAAGGCATTGTTCTCTTGATCATCTTTCTTCTTGCTGCCTAAGGATCATGGCAGTTGTAGTCCAACAAATCTGGAGTATATTAGTTTGGGGAATGTTACTGTAGAGGAGATCATATTTTTTTATAAAAGAGCTCTTTAATTCCCTTCCCCTTGTTCATCGGAAGACCCAAGATTATTCCCAGCCTTGTTATTACATTTCTAAAATTAACACCAACTTCTAGTCTGCAGTTTATAGGAATGATTAGGACATCCCAAACTCTAGGAGGTTTGTTGCAATTTTGGGTGGGGCTGATAAAAATAAAAATGGCTGCTCTTTAGAAAGAACACACCACCATAATGTCTTTCAGTTTACCAAGGCCTGTTTTCCCCTCAAAGGGAAATAATTGCTGTAAGAAAAAGCT
>JANHJO010009418.1:1033-15088 GCA_032468235.1 Pseudoxyrhopus heterurus
ACCCAGAGCACAGACCGCCTGGGGGGGGGGAGGGGGGCGAGTCCGCTGCCTATCCGAACCTCAGCGGGGAAGGGGGTGGCCGGGAGTCTCCCGCAGAGTTTTAGGTCGGGTTGGCGATATGTACAGCCACCCATCTCGCAAGAAGGTGATTTCAGTCGAGGTCCCCGTCGGTTCTACAGCAGAGGTGCCGAGTTAAGCCAGCGGCCGCTCGGGAGAGCCGAGGCTGGGAGCCCCAGAGAGGGTCGCTTCGCGAGGCAGCTCCGCCTGCCAAGGAGGGTCAGCGCCCTTCTGCTGCCCAGGCGGGCCTGGGATGCCGCCTGGCCATTCTCGCCCTGGGGAGGAGCCGGGCAAACGCTCCTTCCGCTTGGCCAAAGGAGCTCTGGTCTGGGCCGGGTGCCGCCTTGGACTGATAAGGCGCGGGGCGGAGGGTGCGGCTTGTGTGCTTTCCAGGGCTGCGGCAGAGGCCGGGCAAACGCAGCAGCCGTGGCCGGCGAACCTTGGATCGGAAGCGGGGGTGATCCAAGGAGAGGCCAGGCACCTTGTTCACGGTTACTCATATCTTGGTCACCTCCTGTCTTGGATTACTGTAATGCACTCTATCTGGGGCTGCCCTTGAAGTCCCCCGCAGAGACTTTAACTGGCCCAGAATGTGGCAGCGTGCGGCTCCCCGTTTCTTTCTGGTACAATTTATTTATTTTGTTGGAATTTCTATGCCGCCCCACTCCCAGAGGACTCCAAGCGCTGGTCCTCACCTTGAAAGCCCTCTGTGACACAGGACCAGGCTACCTGCAGGATCACCTTTCTCGTCCAGCTCAGCTAGGCTGGGCATGCTTCCAGTCCCTTCTCTTAAACATTGCCATCTGATGGGAACCAGAGAGCCTACCCTTTCGGTGCCCCATGGATCACTTTCCCCCTGTTCTCCTAGCCTCCTGGGTTTCCCCCAGGTGACTGCACACTGGAACTTGGATTTGGAACCAGGTTTATCTTTTGTTTCTTTCTTTTTTATTTATTTAAAGCACTTCTATGGCCACCTATATTTCAACCAACTCTGGTCAACTCCCTGAGTTTTTAATGTGTTTGGGTTTTATAGTTTTAATATGGCTTTTATGTTGTTTTAATTTTTGATTGGGAGCCACCCAGAGTTTGTGGCTGCATAAAGGGCTGTACAAGATGGGTAACTATATAAATGTTTTAAATAAACAAACAAAATCAGTCAGTTCCTTCAGTGGCATTTTCCTATTCTCACTAAATATGCTTTCAAGATCTACTACCATAGTCCCCACCTTGCTCAAATGTTTAACCTTTAGGTACACGGTGCCAGTTCCGTTTTCCCTGCCAAACACAACTCCTTTGCATTCTCCTCCTCCCAACACCTTACAGTTCCTCTCACACGCGCAGCAGATCCTCTCAGCCATCCTATCCTCAGCCGATCTCTCTACGGCCGCCCTGCCCCACCACGGGTTCAAACTTTGTTTTGCATCTTTTGCCATGGTGGTTAAGCAAATCACACAGTCCTTAACCAAATCCAGCTTGTCCAATTGCCTTTGGTTGTCAGAACCCATCTCTGGCTCTGGATGGGGGTTCTTGGTTCCCTATGAGGAGCTGGGGGGTAATTCGGGAGTCAAAGCAAGTGGCAGCTGTGCCCAGGGCAGCCTTTCCTTGGGTCAGGAGCTGGGCTCACTGTTACACTCTTTGGGTTACAACAGCGGGATCTGTGTGGAGCTGCCCTTGAAGGCGCCTCAGCTGCTCCAAATACAGCAGTTGATTTGCTCATGCAATACCTCTGCCCTGAAAACTGCCCTGGTTGTGGCTGGCTGTTTGTGCGTGCAATTCGTGGTCCTTGCTGCCAGCTTTGAAATCTGTCATAGCTGGGAGTGGGATATCTGGGTGGGGGGGGGGTGTTTGTCTCCGCTCATCCCTTCAGATCTGGAAGACGAAGCTTCCTCTGGGTCTGGTCCTTTGGGAAATGCCATCCTTGCAGAGTTGGCTCTTCTCAGTGGCCAGCCTTTCCTCGGTGCCATGAAGCCACAGACTTTGAAGGCTGAGAGAGCCCCCGAAGGGTCTTCTGATAGAATATTATTGCGGTTCTTTTGGCATGTGGAATTTTATTTATTACGTTGTTATATTATTATCCTTACACTGTTAAGCTTTAATTCTATTGTTCTCTTGAAGGCCTAGATAAGCTGCTCAGACGCGATTGGAGTGGCATATAAACTTAGCTAAATTAATTAAAAAAAACAGCAAAGCATTGCAAAGTATACAAATGGAAAGATCATCTTGGGAGGTGCTTTCATCAGATGCACCAAGTGACCTCCACCTCCCAGGTATGGGGAAAAGGTATCCTGCCTCTTTCTCCTTACCAAGAGATCTCCAGGAAGGGGAAAGAAAGACATAGATATACCAAGTTCCTCCAATCCGCTAGGCCAATGGGCAGGCTGGGCCGGCATCTGGCAGCAGTTCTAGGCCGGGTGGGGGCCAGCAAGGGGGAGATGCTCTTGGTGAGCAGTTCCCCAAACCAGAAGCAAGGGGTGCAGCTGGATGTACTTCCTGATGTACCTTTCAAGGGGTGTCAGATATTTAGATGTCCTAGTCAGGACTTTGTCTTAAACTTAAAGTTTGGCGATAGCAATTCACATATGGATTCTCACAGATGACTTCTTCATCTTGAAAGTTGCCTCAATCCTTTGCTTCTTCCCAGACTGTCTTTTTAGTTTGGTTCATTATGGTAAATTCAGTCAAGAACCCTCTTTCATCATCCACCCATGTTTGAGCCCCTGATCATCCATTTTTAGCAAAACCAGATTAGCCAGAAAGGCCGGAGCAGAAGCGCAAACCAGGAAAGACTTTCCGGTTCCCAGAAGATGGTGGCTGCGTTTCAATCATCTCAACGAGCCACTCCCCCCTTTCACTCCCCGGTGTGGACTTTGCAAGGGAGTGTAAGCAGACTTTGTGTACCTGCCTGAAGAGGAGGTGCTGGCAAAATCCACCTCCCATGCCCGCATAGTTTCGCAGGTGGGTGGCAGCCTCTCACTCCCCAGAGGTTGCCCATGAAGAGAAGGTGGAAGCGTCGGCTGCTCAAACACGTCCTTGCCCACAGCTGCCTTGTTTCACCAGTCTGGGGAGGGGGTGGGGAAATACCCACTTGGTGGCAGCTGGTCAGCCAGCTTTCCATGCTGGTTATTAGAAACCCCTTTTCGGTTTGGGTCTCTGCTAGATCATATACTACAGGCAAAATCTGTCATTCCATTACATTCTTGGGGGGGATCCCACCTCCCATGATGTAGAAATGCTCTGCCTCCTGGGATTTTAGCATAGAATGAAAGCGGCCCTCTTCCCCAAAAAGGAAAATGCCCAACAAAAGGAGGATGGGCGGGCATCCCCACCCCCACTGGAGGAGACCGACACCTGCTTCTTCCAGGGTTGGACATAGGCATGGAGCTGGATTCCTTGCTCTTTGCTTAGCCAGCTTTGGAGAGAGTTGAGTGGGCTTGAAGGCCCCCTCTAGCCTGGGAGCCATTGGCATCTCTGCCTCCCTCGCTGCCTGCCTGGGGTTTCTGCTGCCCTGCACGCTGCTTATGGGATCTTGAGAGGCTCCTAGCTTGTCATGTGGAGAAGACAGAACCGATCCTGTTACCAAAGTGCTTAGGCTGACTGTTGGCACTGCCTTGATTTTAAAAAATCAAGAAGTCATATTCTCTGGCCACAAGCTAATGAAAGATAGGAGATATTAAAATAAAGGCCCAGCAAAAATGGGAGATTCATCTCCAAAACTTGAAAGTTAACCTTTAAGTACCAAAAGATGGAGCGTCGCAAGGGTGGATTCTGATGGAACTTCCAGAGACGGAGGTCAAGCCAAGGAGGGGGCCCAAGGCGCCCCCAGAGAGGAAAGAGAGCTGTTCCATCTTCAATGCCAAGATGGGCAGGGTTGGGTCAGGCCCCAAATGGGCCATTAGGATGATACTGGACAATTCTGGAGTAGACTAGAACTGGGCTAGAAAACCTCCAAAGATATCCTTATAAATGTAGTATTCTTGGATTCAAGAATTCTTGTATGTGAGGCTGCTTGACAGGAAATCCTTTTCCTTTCTGAAAACAGGTGGTGTTTGGCTCACTTACCAGTTGGCTGAACCTTCTCAAGGCTGTGAAAACTTGAAAGGACGCTCCGGCCATAAAGGTCCTGCAGCAGGCGGAAGTTACTCTGGATAGGCTCCTCGTCGTCTCCTTGGAGGGTCTCCTCCAGCACCGAGATCTGCAGTGAGAAGGGGCAGCCATGGTCACCCAGAGGGGGCAAAGGATTCAAAGGGGGAAGAGAGGAAGACCATGGAGCACAAACCTGTTCCTGGGAGAGACGAACGGTCTGATTAAAGACTGTCCAGTTCACCGTCTGATAACAAGGTGGGGTGGTCAGCGAGCCATTGTAGCGGAAATAGCGGTCAAAGTCATGAGGAAGCAGCTTGGCAACATCAAAGCCAGCAACTGAAGTTTCCTCTCCTAAGAAACGAGAAACCTCTGTGAGGATCATGCCAGGAGGATGTGGAGAAGCACACGGATGTGAGCCATCGAGAAGGGCACTGCTGCCTGAATAGAAGGGCACCCCAAAGATCACCCTAAGCGCATCCCATCCGGATGAGTGGAATGTGGTGATCAGAGACATCGCTGGCACTCACACGAGGAGCAACGGTTGTGATTAATCAAGACTACGCCAGTGTGCCCACTTCTTCTGACTTCAGTTCCTGGCCTCATCAGCCCTGCTCTTCTGACCCGGAGGGATCATGTCTCATGTAGGCAAGAGGTTTTTAAAGGTAGCCGGGGCGGCGACTGAGGGCCGGTGCAGGTTCTCACCGTCCTGGCAAGGTACCCTGGATGCAGACGCGCCCCATGGAAATGGTAGCATCGCCTGCAGGTGGCAGCGGCCTTCCTCCTGCCTGGCTCCAGTACCCCCTGATCTCTTGCCAGGGGATTTTCTACTGGGCCCAAAGCAGAGAAAGGAGAGGGAACTGCCGCCCCCTGCCCCCTTTTTACCTTCCTCCTTGATATCGCTCAGATGTTTGAGGATGTGCTGATACGGTTCATTTGTTTCCATCCCTACCTGAAACAGGAGACAAAAACAGCAGCGAGGGGTATGTAGGCACTCCGCCTCGAGTGACCAAGGGCCTGGCTTCTCCAGAGGGAGACCCAGTGGCTCCTGATTTATGTACAAACAATATCATCCATTGTACATTAAAAAACAAAACAAAACGAAGATCTTCTAAAACAACAATAGACATTCCTTGGATCCTCTCTGAAGGGCAGCTGGTGGAAATGCTGCCAGTGTTCCAAGGGTCGCTCCCGCAGCACTGCATCTGCCTGGCCCACCCCTCATTTCTTCCACACACACACACACCCCCGCCAATCACCTGCAGAAATGCAGCCAGCACAGCTAACCCTCCTGGCTCACTGGCAGCCTCCTGGAAACTCTCAAAACGGGAGCTGTAATGGACCACATGAATCTGGAGGCAAACACAGAGAACAGCACTGAGCACGCTCAAGAGGCACCCCTGTTGGTCCCCGGGGTGTTTCTGCAGCTTATTCACAAAGAAGATGGGACTTCATGGGACTGTCAGGATAACCTGAAGCGCCAGTGTTACACAACCCTGGGAGGAAACAATGTTCCGCCTATGTACTCCCCACTCCCCGTGAGGGAGGAAACTTTGGAGTTTCAAGCTCCTAGGAAATAACTTTGGATCACAGAGGTGTGCCTTTCTTGGCCAGAGAAAATGCCACAGGCCTCGCTGCAACCCCTTGGGGTCCTAGAAGAGTGAAAAGGCCTGTACTCCCCATTCAAATAATCATTTTATTACATTATTTTCAAAAGACCCTACATGACTCATCAGCAGCTCTATACCTGGGTTTGGCTTCAAGGCCAGCAAAGTAGGTCATCTCTCCAAACCTAGGAAAGGGAGCAGCAGCCCAGCAAGGCAGCTTGAGCTCTTTGGCAGGAGCCACGGACAAGAGACTGGGATTTACCTCACCCGCATAACGGTGCCCATCCACTGTGTGTTCGGAGCCAGGTCGGGTCTGCCCTGATCCCCAGTGCAGGTGCAGCTGGGCGGCTTGGTATGGCTGGGGGAAGCCACCCCCGCCGAGTGTCATTTTCTTGGGCAGACCTAGAAGAACTGGGGAAGGGAGAGGATGATTGTCAAGAGAGAGGGGAGCAAGCCAAGGAGACCCTTCTACTCCAGCGCTTCATGCTCCTGCAGCATGTCTTCCCAGCATCTCTTGCTTGCTAGGACCGCACTTAGCTAAACCTTATTCGTCTGACTGCAGGGCGGAACAAGCAGGTTTTCCCCTTATACTTTCCCATCTGTCCATGCCCATAACATCATTCAGCTCAGCATCTCCATTTCCCCTCTTCTCAAGACATATGGGATAGAAGTAGGCGGGCAGGGAGACCTCTGTCTAACTGCAGCCCCTCCTGGGAACCCCAGGCTTGACTCTGGCAGCACTGTGGGCAGCATCAGAGGAAGTTACTGGAGAAACTTTGAAAAGAAGGTCTGGAGCCTGGCACACCATTCACTCAAAGCTGGGCTCACCTCCTAGGCAGAATGTCCAATGTGATATTCTGGAAAATCTTATGGCAAGAAGTACTCTTTCCACGTTCAGCGTCCCCAGCTAGGTGGCTGCTATCACCCAAAGAGCCACTGTTGGACCTGGGAGCTAAATACCCAGTCCTTGCTTTCTGACTGAAGACTCACCATCAACCCTGCGGGATTTATTTTTCAAGTTGCAGAAGGCAGTGGGCAACGGGGCAGGATCCCATCTGCTAAATGTGGTTGACATACACAAGATACCGAGTCACATGCCAGGCACAAAAGTGTTTCCTTTTGTGGAAATGTCCCAATCCTCAAAGTGATCTTGAGATTGTACTTGCATGGCAGTGAAGTATATGCTGCCAGCAGAGATCTCAGCTACCAAGGGATGGCCCTGCCTAGAGCAAAAGGGAATGCCCAGGGAATTCTATCCTTGGGAAGAAGAAAAAAAGGAGATTCACCTGTGGAAAAGTGGATCCAACTGCTCACAGGTTCCTTGTTAGTGCAAACCTTGAGTAGCCTGGGCTACTCCAGGATTCCTGGGGCTAGTGAGGGGAAGGCAAGGCGGATGGACTCTGTTAAAGTGGGGGCACCGCTGGAAGATCTGAGAACCAGATTGGGCACAGATCTTCCTGAAGAAAATCTGTGTGGTCACTAAGAATCAACGTTAACTTGACGGCATATAATCAGCCAAACGAGTACAGGAAGAAACAGAACATGTTCTCTTGGGTTCCAGGCAGTAAGCAGCAGGAAACCCCTTGCCATTGGGCTCCCAGGACAAGATACAGGACACTGTTCTGATCTTGCAGAGCAAACTCCATCCTTGGGTAGAAGAAGAAGTGGGGTCAGGTGGTCCTGTCTCTGAGAAACTGTAACGGAAGTGAATGCGTGAATGGGGAAATGGAAGTCGCAGGAACACCAATGGGAAGGGATCGTTCTCCATGTTTAGAAGAATAACAAGCAATTTAAAAAGAGGCCACCAGAAGACAGAGTGGTAAGAAACCATCACTGATGGCAAAAGCCAATGCCGTCAAGGAAGCAGTTTTTGACAGACGATTCTTTAAGGAGTTTGAAAAGGACGGCTATAGGTTCTTCCTTGATAAAGAGTGGAAATGTGGGGTGGATGGCCCCACCACCAAATGAATTTGGTGCTGAATAACAGTATCCATCATGTGGTCCTTCATGGATCCACATCCCGGTGTTTGCA
The DNA here is from genome assembly GCA_032468235.1 of Pseudoxyrhopus heterurus. NCBI lineage: Eukaryota > Metazoa > Chordata > Lepidosauria > Squamata > Pseudoxyrhopus > Pseudoxyrhopus heterurus. The sequence goes on from JANHJO010009418.1 coordinate 8,810, forward strand.
GTAGGGTACTTCAGGGTTCCATCCCAGGGCCATGCCAGTGTGTTCCTCAACGTTGTCATAAATTACTTAAACAAGGAAATAAAAAGGATCCTCAGCAAATTTGCAGATGACACTAAGCTGGAAGAAAGAAATAGCTAACCACTCAAAAAACAGGCACAATGTTTAAAAGGATCTCAATAAAGTTAAATATTGGGTCTTATCTGACCAAATATAGTTGAGTGGGGAGAGATATTGGGTTCTGATTTTATCAGAAAAATCAGGGGCACAGGTGCATAATAGGAGATACCTGGTTTGGCAGTGGTATGTATGAGAAGGATCTGGGCATCCCGGTAGACTGCTGATTGCACACGAATCACCAATCTGCTGCAGCTGTCGAAAGGGTTAATGTATCTTGGGTTGCATTCACAGAAATGTAGTGTTGTGATCACTGACTGTTCTGCTCTGAGCTGCCCCGCTCAGTCTGCACCAAGAAGAAGACTGTGTCTGCTGCCACAATATGATAAGGACGCTGAGAAACTGGAAAGCGGGCAGGGCAGAGCAGCAAGGATGGTGCAGGGCTTGGAGGCTAAATTCTACAAAGACTGGTCAGAGGAACTTGGGATGTGCAGAAGAGGCAGAGGAGAGCCATGAGAGCAGCCATCCAATATGGAGAGAGGGTGTGGATTTATTTTCTCTAGTCACCAAGAGTAGGACAAAAACCAGTGAAAGGGTGTTTCAAACTGGAAATATGGAGGAAGTTCTTGCACGTGAGAGCTTCAAAGCAGTAATTGTTTTGCCTTCTGGAGTTGTGGGTGGTGGAGCACATGGCTGTTCTGGACAGCCATGAATCTGGGATGCCCCCAGGAAGGAGAGGAACCAACATTTCCATTACTTTCGTTCTATAAAATACCGCCTGCTGGATCATAAGCACCAAAAGCAACTGAACGATTGCTGTATGTAGCCAAAACTCAGAGCAATGAGAAATGAGATGCCGTGGTAGGAGAAGCTAATGGAAAAAGAAACTCAAGGACAGAAGTTCCTAGAAAGAAGATTCTAAAAACACAATGCAAATAATTAAAATGAAGAAAGAAATGGAAGAAGTCAGTGTGGATACACAAAAAGCTTTATGTGAAGTTTTGAAAATACAGTAGAAATGAGTTCCAGCAAATACCTGTTTGACAGGCGATCAGGAAGGGGAATCTGCTATGGTTGGCAATGGGTGCCAAGAGAAACAAACACAACCTCATCAGATACATTCAAAATAAAAGGAAAGGGGCGAATCAATATACTATCTTAGTAAATGCTGATAGGTGGAAATGAATCAGAGTTTCTCTAGTCCTATTTTGGGTAAACCTTTATCAGTGAGAATGTCAGGAAGTGGTGAAGAGCAAGATGAGAGGGGAGAACTAAAGCCTGGAGTCAGAGAATATCTATTTACACTGAAGTTTTAAAATAACCAGGGTCAGATGTACTGTGTCCTAGCTTACTACAGAAAGGTATTGACCATCTTGGTTAAACTCTTACCGATTATCTTTGAGAAATTCTAAGGTCCCAGGTGGTTGGACAAGAAGTATCCAAATCTTCAAAAAGTGGGGAAAGAAAGGAAGACCCAGCAAGCTACAGACCCATCAGTCCCACCTAATCCTTGAGAATACATTTGCCAAGCAGGAAGTAAAGAGACTGAACTTTGAAAACCCTGATAATGATGAGGTGAGTAACAGAATTCAACATGGAGCTTTCAAAAACTGGAATGACTTGTCTTGTCAAACTAATTTTTTTGATTGGGTAACTTCTGTAATAGATTGTTGCTTTTGGGTGGCAAGCTGTAAGCTCCACCTCTTTCGTATGTGTGTGGATGCCACCCATTAACATTCTGGTTAGTAGCCAATTAAGGGTGGGCTGCAGTGATGGGCAGGAAGAGCATGGACGCACTCCCTGCACTTGTTGTTACCTCCTTAAAGAAACCCCACACCTGGTGTGGCAAGGGGGCACTTGACCCTGTTGTTCCCTCCTTAAACACTCTCCTTTCTAGGACTTACATTTGTGCTTGTATTCAAGTGCAGCTTCTGGTCAAGGTCAGGAAAAGGCAGCCTTTCTCTAAGGAGGCACTGACTGGTGCAGCCAGCCTGCCGCCGAGACCCCTGAAACACTTTTTCTGTTTCATATCCAAATAGCCGCACACCCTCCAGCCCTGGTTCAAAAGTTCCCATTAATAGTTCCACACCAACTGGGTAGTGAAAGGGGCTCAGCTTGGGGCCTTTAATCTTCAAGCTGTTTATTGATGTCTTGGATGAGGAGCTTATCAGATTTGCAGATTATGCCAAATAGGGTGGAATACATAATGCTGTAGAAGGCAGAAATAAAATTCAAAACCAAGTTGGTAAGAGATAGATGCATGGTTTCTTCCCTTAGGAAAGAGGCCCTGAGAATCAGGGATGCCTGGCTTGATTTTGGCGTTTCTGAAAAAGGTTGCAGGCTGAATATAATCTCGCATTATAACACAGCTGCAAAAAATGATCAATACAATCTTAGGGTACCTCATTAGAAGATACATTTGAAGTCACAGGAAATTTCATTTTATTCTTCCTTTGCTTTCTGCCTTGGTGAGCCCCTTCCTTGAGTGCTTTTGTCCAGCTCCATTCATCCCATTTTAAGTCAAAACAGATGACAAAAGTGATCAGGAAGTAAAAACTAAACCTCATGAAGGATGAAAGCAGCCCCTTTCTCTGAGAATCCTGCCTATTTTGGCCACCAGTTTTGAAGGCTTATCGAACAGCAATTTTGTTAATGAAATCCTTCAAATCTAACAGATGGTCTCTCTTCGTAGGTACAGTCAAGCCAAGATAAGGGAGGCTTTGAACTGAGGGGGCTGGACTCCATAATTCTGGGGTCCTTCTAAGATAGATGGCAAGATTGGTAAGACCACACTTGGAATATTGTGTCCATTTTTGGTCACCATGATACGAAAAAGATGTTGAGATTCTAGAAAGAGTACAGAGAAGAACACCAAAGACGATTAAAGGTCTGGAGACTAAACCACACGATGAACTAGATTTGGGGAACCAGATATGTCTAGCCTAAGAAAGAGAAGGACTGGGGCTTGATAGCAGTGTTCCAATAGTTGAGGGGCTGCCACAGAGAAGGTGGGGGTGCCAACCTATTCTCCAAAGCACCTGAAGACCAGACAAGAAGCCACAGGTGGAAATTAATCAAGGAGAGAACCAACTAAGAACTAAGGAGAAATTTCCTGACAGTGAGAATCAATCAAAGGAGAACAGGTGCTTCAACACCGGAGGCTTTTAAGAAGAGACTGTCCAGCCATCTGTCTGAACAGGTATAGGATCTCCTGCTTGAGCAGGGTGTTGGACTAGAAGACCTCCAGGGTCCCTTCCAACTCTGCTGTTCTGTTACTGCTCCCCCATATTACGGATGTAGCATTTTTCTTTCTTTAACAGAACGTCCATGTCTTTGTTTGACTGTGAAATGCTTAGCAGCTGCCAGAGCGGACTCTCCTGGCTTTATTTCAGGGCCAACTGACTGCCACCGCTTAGTTGGGGGGAGCTGTGGGAACAGGAAGAAGAGACCACCAAACACAAAGGTGGGTGACTAATACATTTTACGAATAAAAATAAAGGGAAACAAACAAACAAACTTGAACAGTGACTAGCGGTGCTTGGAGCTGGTGCCTATAATTAAAATATATATATATATATATTTTTAAAAAAAGGATGGCAGCGATACTTGTGCAGTCAGAGCCCCACCCTGTCCCCTGCGATGTACCGGTAAGTGGCCCTTCCTGACTGCAGCCACCTCCCAGGAGGCCGGGAGCAGAGGTGCTATTCGGCCAGTTCCGACAGGTTCCCGAGAACTAGTAGCGATAATTCGGAGAACCGGCAAATACCACCTCTGATTGGCTGGCCGCATAGCCACGCCCACTAAGCCACACCCACAGAACCGGCAGTGAAAAAAATTGAATCCCACCGCTGGCCGGGAGCCCTGGACTCTGGATAATCAGTCCCACTATCTTTCTGCTTGAGAGTTCTATCCTAACGATAGAAGAGAATATTTGTAGCTGAGGGTTCCTTGCTGCACTCAGAGCTTGGCTGTTTTCTTACAGACATTTCATTACCAAACTAGGTAACACTATTTGAGCACTGATGATGTTACCTAGTTTGGTAATAAAACATCTGCAAGAAAACATCCAAGCTCAGAGAGCACCAAGGACCCCACAGTTCTCTCCTTAAGTGGACCAGCCTACCAAACAAGGTCATCTGTTTGCTTGCATGCAACAACCTCACAATCTCTTTCTAATTCCTCTAATTTGGAAGGATCCCTTAGGGTGATCTGGGAGAAATTTGATCCTGGAGTTTGGGAGTCATTGTCAGGGACCCTCCATGGGGCAAGGGCAAGGGCAGAGTAGACTCAAAAGCCAACAAAGTAAAAGAAAAATATCTGGGTATTCATCTATCAGTGAGATATGCAACTGTAAAGACTCTAATAATAGAGAAGGCTTTGGGCTACCAGATTGGGTGTTATATTACCAGGCATCTGCAGTTATGTGGCTAAAAGAATGGATAACTTGAGACATAACTTTGCATAACTTTGGAGGGTCATGACTTGTAATTGGGGTGGCACGCCTTTCTATGGTATGGGAAAAATAAAATACACAATTATTTCCAAAGACATTACATTAGAAATCTGTTTTCAGTATGGGTAAAAATTAAGGAAAAACAGTATTTGAAAATACCAGTCTGGCTCTCTATGATGGAGGCATTGATACATACAAATGTGGTTGATATGGAAAAAACCATAAGATATTTTGAATGAGAAAGGGGAATTGAAAAGTAAACAGGAACTTAATAGTCAAGGGATAGATTTAGCATGCTGGCTGCAAGTACAAATACAATCAAGATATGAAAAAGATGCTAAATTATCTGGTTTTTATAAAGAACCAACAGAATTGGACCAGATTCTAACAGGAACTGATGAAAAATTAATTTAAAAAATTTATACCTACCTACTGAATATTAGAATGGAAGAAGAGCAAGTAAAGGAAAAAATGATAGTGTGGGCTAAAAACTTTGGTTATTCTATAGAACTGGATAAATGGCAAAAGTTGTGGGATCAAAATTATAAATTAATGATGTCTACTGGATAAAAATAAAATTTATATAAAATGATTTACAGATGGCACTTCCCACCAGCAAGATTAGCCAAGATGTTTAAAGATATTCAGCTACATGTTGGAAGTGCAATCAGACTGGGCTCGTACTACCACATATGGTGGACGTGCTCAAAAGCAAAAACATACTGGACAAAAATACACACTTGGATAGAAAAAATGATAAAGGAACATATAGATTTAAAACCAGAAATATTTCTCTTGGGTATCATACCAGAAAAATATAACAAAGGGACTAAGTATCTAATATTACTTGTGTTAACAGCAGCCAGAATTGTATTTGCACAACATTGGAAAGGTGTGGAGATTCCTACAGAAGAGAAGATAATAAAAAAAAATACTAGAATGTGCAGAAATGGATAGATTAACACTTGAAATTAAAGAAAAGGAAGATACGGAATATTTTGAAACATGGGATTCATTTTATCAATGGTTAAATAACAGAAACAGAAGTTAGAACATTTAAAATTATAAGAGAAGGACTAATTTTACCATGAGGGTTTATTATATGTTTATTATTAATATGATTTAGTATTAATAATTAAGTATTAATATGATGTTGAGAAAATACTGTTATTACATGATCACCACTAATGAACATTATTATTTTATTATTACTATTGATCAAATTAACTGTAACCAGACAACACACTGTTTATATAGACATTGAAACTGTTGCTCTTTCTTTATGTAGTAAAAATAAAAAATTTATTCAATTAAAAAAAAAAGCCAGGCACGAGGCACGATCTGTTTTCCCTGTACCACAAGAAGCCCAATTGTGAGAAGGAGGGCCAAGAGGTGGCCCTTGTCCAAGGAAGCAGGAAGACGTCTGAATGAGGAACCAGCCTGGCCACCCACTTCCAGCTTCCGGGTGCGCTACACCCAGCTGATCCTCAGCCACCCCGGGAGTGATGCTCACCGGTGTGGCCGTTGTTCTTCAGGGGGAGCGTCTCTTCGGGAGGCAGATCGTAGCCAGACAGGAGCAGGGGCTCCAGCCTGGTGCTGAAGCTGACAGCAGCTGTGTTGATGTTGATGGGAGACTGTAGGTGACCCCCGCAGTTGGGGAAGACAGAGGCCCACTCTGGCATGTCTGGAAGAGAAGAACACGCTTCAGGGGC
>JANHJO010009424.1:13650-28152 GCA_032468235.1 Pseudoxyrhopus heterurus
ATACAACCCAATGGGAAAATTTGTTTCAGTTCACAACCAACTCGGTTCACAACCAAAGTTATGGAACAAATTGTGGTTGTGAACTGAGGTTCCACTGTATATTATCTCTAGTCCTGGACCTAGTACTTCTCCTACTGTAACAGAATTGTATAAAAATGGAATTTTATTTAACGGATTGTTACCAGGCATTTATTCAGATCTTGTTAAATAGGATGATGGACACAATGGGATTCTTTGTAATCTAACTTATCTTTTGCATTCTAATGAAATGTAATGACTATATTGTTTCCCATAACTCATTAATAAAGTTTAAGAAAATATAAAAACATAAATTCAATTTAAATCCTTCTGCTTCTAGTGAATGCCTTCACTGTTAAGTTGTATTTATTTTTATTTTTATCTTTATTTTTAACCTAATTTGTTAATCTATATTGCAAAAATATATGAGCATTATCTACAGCTACCATATGAAAACTTGCAAAAGATAAAGGACAAATTTGAAAAAAGGAGCAAATCTAAAAAAGTTCATAATAAAAATGTTTAATTATTTACATTTATAACTTTGCTTTACAAAGGAAAATTCAAGAGCAAAACCAGAAAAAGCTTAACAAAAAAGAAAATTCTATTAATAATATCTAAAATCAAATAGTATATGTAAATTTATTTTAAAAAGACCATTCGATTTCCATATTTTTCACCTGAATGTGAAAGACTACAGGTAGTCCTTAACTTATGGCCACAATTGGGGCTGGAATTTCTATAACAAAGTAAGCCAGTTAAGAGAGTCATGCCTTATTTTATGACCTTTTTTGCCATGGTTATTTAGTGAATCACTGAAATTGTTAAATGAATTATGTGGTTGTTAAGCATATTTGACTTCCCCAATTGACTTTGATTATTGGAAACTTACTGGGAAGGTTGCAAGTGGCAATTACATGACCCATGGACACTGAAACCATTGTAAATACATGTTGTTGCTAAGCATCCAAATGTTTATCATGTGACCATGGGGATGCTGCAAAGGTTATAAGAGAGAAGACTAGTTGTAAGTCACTTTTTTGTGCCATTGTAACTTTGAACAGTTGGTAAATGAATGGTTGTAAATTGAGGAATACCTGTATGTACTACCATTTGTGTGGTAAAAGTTATAAAGGAGCAAAAAAGGGGACAAAACTGAGTTTTTAAAAAATAAACGTAAAGGATAGCTTACTTGAAAGAATGGTCCTTTATCATAAAGGACAGCTAGACTTTGATGGTAGATCATAAGAATCAAGTAAGAGAGTAGAAGAAAAATATTTATTGTGACATAAATTAATGAAAATGGATAAAATATTGTTGAGAGATTTACATTTTCAATACTGTTTTACCTTTGATTTTTTACTGATCTTTTGCTCATAACTATTTTAATCTGAATATATCTATGTTAGCTTATGTATGTATGCATGTATACAGTATGTATAGCTTGGGCATAGTGCTTGCTTCAGTTTGTAGACAAAAATACATTAAGAGGTATGGGACTAAATTATTTACCACTTATAGTATAGTGGTCATTTTCCCAGGATTTATACCCTTGTTTAGCAATAGAAATAGCACTTAGACTTATATAGCAATAGCACTTAGAATTATATACCACTTCATAATGCATTCTCTGACTATTTACAATATCAGCATATTTCCCCCAACAATTTGGGCCCTCATTTTACCAACTTCAGAAAGACAGAAGGCTGAGTCAACCTTGAGCCTTTTCAGGATCAAACTCCAGGTTGTGTGCAGAGTTAGCCAGCAAGACTGCACTCTAACCACTGTGCTACCAGAGCTCCTTGAAAGGTGTGATAACATAAACAACAGTTTTCTTTTTCAAACTCTGTATGCCAATCCTACTTCATATAATACAAGCTATGCTTTCTTTAGCATATTTTCCCATATTTAAGGCCATTATACTCATTAAAACTTTAAGCAGTCTTTGAACACAGTATTTGATGTTGCTGAATTCAGTTACGAAGGGAATATTTCCTTCCTCTCACAAACGTTTCATCCAAAGCTCAATAATAGTTTCCATATGAAAAGAGATAGCTAGGGCTAAATAACACTGTTATTTCACATGCTGTAGTGCCACTTGAAGATCAATTACTTTGTAGTCCAAGCAGAGACACAGTACAGAATTGCTTGAGGTAAAAACCATTATGGAAAACAAGCATGTTGTTTTAATTTTTTCTCCCTGATGCTTTATTATTGTTGTAGACAAGGTTTTATTTGCACAATTAGATATTAGAGGAAAAAATGTAGGCATGAAAGTGAATGAAAAAAAAAGAAGAACCACTAATTTCAAATGAAACAAAGGCCTTTTAGTTAAAGGATATTAAAGTTGCAATACCATATATACACTTGGGCTTCAAAATGTGGTATAATCTACTGCTGAATAGAACTGAATTGGTTTTTTTATCGTAAATTGCTTTCTACCTTAATACTTTTCGAGTACTCTGTTCCATTTGAATTAGGGGCTATTGCATTCATGCTAGTCTTTTTAGTATATTTCATTTGTACTGAAGGTGACCTTTCTTTCAGGCAGGTTTTATTATTATAAGGTGTGATTATTTTTGAATTCTTGATTAAATGACTGAATGATCAATTCCAGAGTATGTTTTGGTTGCAAAATAAGGCCTAGGAACAGTACCATGAAAATCTAATAATCACCTTCCTCCTAAGCTCCAGTAAAGAGAACCAACCTAAAATAAGATTTTATTTTCTGAATTTACAATCGTTCGTAAGCTTATAGATACTTCAATGTTCTTTTATTAATTTTCTTATGCTTAGACTACTATTACTTAAATAAATATGTCCCCAATTTCCAAACTATAGAAAAAACTGACCATCATTTTTGCTTTGTCTTTCAGAATTCATCTCTAACATATTCTTTGTTTTTGCAGTCATTTTGAATATGCCAACTTTTAAAAATTATCTTTCTAAAATGAATTCAAATGAAAAAGTATAGTTAATTCTAACAGGAGTATATTGTCTTTGATCTCCATTTTTATAGAAAATAATTCAACTTCCAGAGCATACTTGAACATTGTATTAAATTGCTTATAGGTTAGGGTTCCAGAAAAAGTGATCTGGGTGGCCCCTAGTAAAAAAAAAAGTATTAAAAACTAAACATGTCAAGCAAGTTCATTTTTAAAAAGATCACACAAGAGATTCTATTTGCAATGGAGCAACCTCAAAATCTCACCAATCTCCTAAGATTCCAAGATCTCATGATAAAGTCAGGTCTTGATGAACTCCTGGAAAATAAGGAAGAATGGAGCTGTCCTCGCTTTAAGGGGTGGGAGGAAATGTTCCATAAGGCAGGCACTTTATACTTTATTTTATTTTTCTTCTTATCTTGTACACACACCACCCCTTTTTTGCTCTTTATTTTCAATTGTATTTTATATTGTAATAAATGCTAATAAAAATCTGTAAGCAAGGACAATTTATAATTAGCATCTATCATTGATGAAAATGCCAGAATAAACTGGATATTAAAATGCAGATATCCAAGTTCAACCAATAATTTGTTTTTTTATTTTAATAAACAATTTGAGGGCACAATGTTGGATCAAATATTTGGATGCCATTTAGTAGTAATACTGCACAACAAAATACAGAATATGTAATATTCCCATATTATAAAACATAGCAGGTTTTGCGACTACATGCAAAGCCAAAAGATGAATTGTGGCTTTCCTTTCAAACAGTTCATTCTAAAATATAATAACATGTGAAACATATCTCTTATTATATGTGATACTCATAAAAAATAATAGATTACCAAAAGATTAAAAGAACTGAATTAATTATCAGTGATATAAGACATCAAAATTATCTAATTGCTGTTCACAATATATTACAATTATAAAAACAAAATACTAATCTTTACTAAAGCTAAATCTGGAAAATATAAAAGCTTCATAGCAAAACATAAATTATTGATTTTGGAAGTATGGAAGTAGCATGGAAATACTTGAAGAATATTAACATTTTGAAATGTAACCTTCTTTTCTGTAAGGTCAGCTTCTGAATTGCCATTATGATAAGCAAGAGGGACATCTCCCAGGTCTAGGATCCAGCTTTTCTGACACACATGGTGACTTTATTAAGAAACATTTTAACTTCCCATATATAAAAACATAAAACCAGTATTTTTCTATGGCTCTCTTCCTCTTTCCCAATCACCATGATATAAAAATGACAAGAAACAAAATTGTCCCCATGTCAACATATGTCTGTTCAGTCATAAAAAGCGAGTAAACATGATGCAGGTTAAAAAGCATCATATTTTCTTGCTCTAGAAAACAGAGAATTTTTTTTCATATATTGCCCTTCAGCTCATTCTGCACCACTACCTTAGTTAAGATTTTTATTGCAAATTATGCATCTGATACATTTTAAAGAATAAAAGCACAATTATATGTCAAAATCCACCCATTTGTTCATCTTTTGATTTCAACTAAAATATAGATCTATAGTGAGAAAACGTGTGTACAAATAGGATTATACAGCATTAATCAAAAGTGGGAAAATATTTATATTAAGAAAAAATGCCTACAAATACCTTTTAAAAATCAAATATGTTGGGAAATGGGATGGATTTTATTAAGAATGGAGAAATAACAGACTATATGAAATGCAACTGAATAGGAATGAATTTGCATTGTGCTGTTTGGTTCAATCCAACAATAAGGGTCATTCTGGAATCTACATTTGGGAAGCTAGCTGTATAATTTTTCTATAGAAATATATCAGCAAAAGGGGATCACATAAGAAATTTCAGCAGAAGGCTAAATTTTCACAGACTGCTCAAAAAAAATTAAGCAGCAAGAGTGGGTCTAATGATGATTCTGGGCACAAAAGGCAGTATTGGTACAAGAGGTAGTTTAAATCTCTTGTGGGCTGCATGACAAAGCATAGGTTCCAGCAAATACTCTAGAAAATAAAAGTTCTGAACCATTTCTAAAACAATATTGATATGATGTCATTATGATCCATGCATGAATGCTTACTTCAGTTATTCAGCGCTTTCCTTGCAAAAAAATTTCATACATTCTTACAATATATCATGCCAGATATATTTGACCTTTAGACATTTGTTTTTGAAATAAGATAGTATATTGGGTATAATAATGCTTATATAAGACAGCTAATTTTTGGTAAGGTGGTTAAATACCAGACTAAAAATCAGGAGTTCTAATCTCACCTTAACCATGAAAGCCAGCTGAATGATTTTGAGCCATTCTCTCCCAGCCTAAGAAGGAGGGAATTTCAAACTTTCATTTGGAAAATTTGCAGAAGAAGGCAGGCAGAAGGCCTGGCTTTCTTAGGTAAATAAGCAGAAGACTATTTTTTTGCTCAAAATATTAAAATATTTTTACCATTAAATTTCTGTGTTTGGCATGGTGTCTAGTTCCTATTACAGCTTGTCAAACCATAATAAACCCTGCTTTCCATTCAGATAGACAAGCTCACATATAGCTGAGGAGGGCAATAAGTCACAGTTATGTATGTCAATCTCCAGTTTGGGTAAGTACTCTTTAACTTACCCCAATTGGGCAGATTAACTGTTAATAATAAATTAACTGTTATTGCAACTTTTACACATGTACATATCCTGCAAGGAAGGATACTCAGGAAACCATCCATATTCCTGTAGCAACTGCCTCCTTGTGTTAATTGCTTCCCTTCCTGACATCCTGAATTCCTGTCTATTGTAATCCTCTCACAGGTTCCTGTCTTCCTGCCTTCCCACACTCTTATTTCCTATATAAAGGACACTCTGCAACTCATTCAGTTGTTGGTTTTTGTAGAGTGTGCTATTACTATTATTCGATATTAATGATAAATAAATGCATATTGACTGACATCACTTGTGTGCTGCTGATTTGTGGGCATGACGCCACCTTCGGAATTCTGACATTAACACAGTCTTTGCACTCAGGGTATGCCCACTGCAAGGCACCCTGAGTTCATCCTAAACATGCAAAAGTATGCCAGGAATTCAGAAAATCCCCTTTACTGCCAAACCAAGCATCCGGCCTTCATCCCTTTTGTGGAGGAGGCATGTAACTCATTATGGTGATTCTGTGCTGTATGGATTAACAAAAGCTTAAATGCATCAAAGAAAAAAGAAAAAACAGGCATAGAGTTGGGTGAATTTTCTCTTTCTATTGAATAATCTCTAATTTTGCACTACTTTAGTGCAAGATTATATTAAAGTAATTGGATCTATATCTGTAAAAAGAACAGGTTCTCAATTATGCCCAAAGAGCTTGTGTTTTAACAATTCCATTTCTGTGTAGAATAAGAGAGAAAAGAATATCCAAAAAATATTTTAGAAGTGATCACCACAATTCATAAATTTAAGTAAGATAATTGGAATAAATTAAAGTCTTTAATTATGTTAAACAGGGTTTCAAAGCAGTGTTAAATTAAGTAATTGTAAAATATTCATTCCTGATCATTAGCTCCTTTAATAGTTTGAGCAGGTATTCTGAACATTACACAGCAGCTATTTTCACATGTACAAGAATGAACAATCATCTTACTGGTATGATAGCCTAAAGTTTTAATAGAATTAATTAGTGTCTCTATGAAATAGCTAATTTTATTTGCCTAAACTGTTATTGGTCATAGGGGATGTATTAATTCACAAACAATTAAAAATGTAATTCCTTTAATATTTTCAAAGTTAAGTCTTGTTTGTTTAAATAATTGTTTTAATAATTTTGTCTTATCGTTTTCATTAGAAGTTCAGATGTAGAAGATAATTTCCAAAATAAATTTTAGGCTATCTCTATAATTTATCACATTTGTATAGCTGCTCACATGGAAGTGGGCAGTGTAAATACTGAATTAATTAAAAAAAAAAATCATAAAAATATTCACAATTAAAAAACTATAAAAATGCACATAAAATAAAAGAGGAGGGTATTAACCATAGTAAGGAAACCATTGCAAAATTCCAGTGTTCCCTGGGATGCCCTATTCTTAATAAAATAGCCAAGTCTTGATTTTTGGAATGTTAAGGGAGACAGAGCTAAGTCATTTCCAGAAGATTCCACAAAGAAACAAACATATTGCTAATTCATTTAGAAGAATTTTTTTTGAGAGAGATTCCAATTCTTAACTTTCTGGAAAGTCTTCAAATACCACTTTCGGCATCATCATAAACCTGAATTCATTTACAACATAATTCTGTATATGTGGCCCTTGGATTTACATGGGACTAACTCTTCAAAGAACAGTTATTAGAACATTACTGTCTAATTTTCTATTGAGTTGTAAACCAAATTATTTAAAATATTAAAATGTAAATATATTTTAAATTTCATCATGATAAGATCATGTATAATAATGAGGTTGTTTTCTTAATTAAAATCCTACACTGGCAAACCACTTCTAAAATTTTTACTCTTTTAAAAAGTGTGTCTCTTACTATAAAATATTTTGTGTGGGGGGAAATAAGAGCAATTTGGTGCTTGATTTAACTGAGATGGTTGCTGGAATCTGCGTTTTCTGTGTGGCTGTGTGGCTGTGTCTGAAGTGGATTGTCCTCTCAAGGATAATAGTATGGAAAACTCTATTTTCACTAAAGACCCTACTGTAATAGTAATATACAGAGCTGTACATTATAACAAATGCTCATGTAAATGCTCTTCTATAATACTTTTAGAAGAAAACCTTAATCACCTTGAGAACATTTTTAAGAGTTGCTGACATAATGTGTTGAGATAATTAGAATCTGGGTAAAGGTAAAGAAGAATTGACCCATATGAAATTACAATAGGTTAAAGTTAGTTTTCCTGGAATATAAAAGTAATTGAAGCATGAGTTATTGCATAGAAGAGGTAACTCAGCTGACCAAGATGAGTCAAAGGAAGTTTAGATTCAATGGGTATAAAAAGCAAGAATAGATAGCTAAAGCTCCCAAAGTTACTGTCTGCATTTCTGAATACCAATCATTTAAAATGTTTTTAAAAAATATCTGAAATGATAATTCTGCTCCATTGGTCATCAGTTTGGCTTTTTTGAGAATGCAGCTGAAAAAACAAACCTATGAACTAGGAAACTAAAACATCAAGTCCTTGGTTTTTCATTGCCAAAATTACTATTTTAACAATATTAATAAATAAGTAAAAATGAAAATAAGTAAAGTACAGTACAACAGCAGCATAGAATTTCATTGACCAGTAATTACCTATATAGATATGACTGGAGACAACATTCCCTATAGGAATAATAAATTATGAGCTTTTTTCCAGATAAAAAATCTGAGTGTGATTTCTCAGATCCTGAGACCAAGTAGAGTTCTTCCATCTTTCAGAATTGCACTGAAAACAAGTGCAATCTGTTGATTCACTTGATTCCCCAGCAATTTCACAGGGTACTAACATCTTTTGTAATCTTCTTATGCAAAAAGCAAAAATTTATCATGCTCTATATAGGATCTCTTGTCAAAATGCATTTCCTCCTTTCTTTTTCATCATTCTGATCAAAGTTCCCGATTTGCGATCACCTTCATTAGTGTTTTTCTAACCTTCAACACAATTACCATTTAACATTCTCTCTCTCTCTCTCCCTCCCTTCCCCTCCTCTCTCTCTCCAGAAGAGTTAAAAAAAGTTCGTGACCATGGAAGATAGGTGGTCCCACAATTAAGCTGACCCTTCGTCATGACTGATAGCATAGTCAGCACCTTGAATTGTACTTGGAAGCCCATTGGCATCCATTGCAGCTTTTTGAGCCTGGATTTAGCCATTCATGTCCACATAGCCTCTAGATATTGGAGAAGAACATGGATGATGCTACTTGACTATTACAGCTTTAAGATGTCTGATGGGTTATCATCCAGTATTGATATTGATGATAGTGCTTTATGAACCTATGGATGTCTTTCCCCAGTGGCTTCATATAGATATTTAAAATGGAAAGACAAAATGTTGGTCCTGAGGCACCCCACATAAAAGGAACTCACAGCAAAATAAATGAGGTTCATCCAAAATGAATGAGGTTGATTAATTTTAGTTATGGTCAGTTTTAGTTATAGTGGTAGAATCCATTCTTGACATGGTAAATTTTAGTTGTGGTGATAGAAGTCACAATTGTCTTCATGAGAATGAACAACTATCTGAATTAAGAATATATATTTTGGGGGAAATAATAGTATTTAATCCAGGGGTGGGTTTCTACTGATTCGGCCGAACCGGTTGTTAAGGTCGGGTGAACCGGTTCTGTTGGTTTCTGCAGCAATAGGAAAAAAAAATATTTTTTTTAGCATCCCATCTGTCCGGATGCTATAGGTACCTTTATTTCCCCTTATTTCACGCACGCACAGCTCTGTTTATGAGCACAGCTGATTGGTGCTTTAGCGTGCCTCAGCTGTTTTCCCCTTGTTGGCCCGGCACAGGAAAGTTTTTTTATACTTTTTAGTTCACGTGCGCGCAGCTCTGTGTATGAGCACAGCTGATTGGCGCTTTAGCACACCTCAGCTGTTTTCCCCTCGTTGGCCGGCACAGTAAGTTTTGTTTATTCTTTAAATTAAACACACGCACAGTATTTGTTTGGCGCGCGTGTGAAGCAAACCGGTTGAAACCCACCCCTGATTTAACCTTTGTGATGGTTATTCATACTACAATAGTGCATGCTTAGCTCAATTCAGTGATTTAAAAGCAGGTACATAAATTATCTTTCATCATTGATGTGTTAGTGATCTGAAATAGCTACATGCAAAACAATTGTATTCTTCCACAATCTATTCTTCCACAATTACAACCATTTGTAAGAAGGAGAAAAATGTATGGCAGGCGTTGGAATATGACAAAAATGGATAAATTGATCTTACTAATATTGATATTCATAAGTTAAGCAATAATATTGCTAGCTAAATAAATAGATAATGCATGAAAAACAAATCTGAGGTACAAATGAACAATACAATCTTTTACAAGCCAGAGGTTTTATCTAACTCCATGCAAGTAAAGCAACATCAGATAATAATTCAAATAGGCAGAGATGATTTTCCATGGAATAAAATTGTATTATCTGACATTAGCAGTACAACTTTGAATACTGAAGCCAACCATAGCGTCAGCAAGCTCAGTACTATCCTACTGATACCTATTATGAAAGCCTAGACCATAATCAATATTAGCAATAATATTGTTTATGATAATAATTAAACATATACTGTTGGATCTTGAAAAAATATGGTCAAAAGTAATTTTGTGATTCCATGAAAAGCTTTGTGAATGACATTATTGTATGGAAAAGACATGAGAATTAGAAGTCTCATAATTTTAGTCATGGAGTAATAAATTTGGATGGCCACTGATAAATAGTTGCACGAAATAGAGCTTTGTATTAAATATGCTGTTTATAATGCTATTTAAATATGCTATTTTGCTGGTGATTTATTTATAATAAATCACCAGGAAAAAGTATAAATACTCTGTTATATCACTTGTTGTTGTACTAGAGACTGAATTATCAATCAGAATTAGGCATGACAGATAATTTCATTACATAATTATAAGTATTAAAAACATTTGTGCAATCTTTGAAAATTAAACTTCTATGAAAAGTACCAAACTAATGGTTCTGAAAATGCAAAGACTTCAATTACAATTCCAGCCAAAGCATGAACAGACTTCTTAAAAATAATCATTTAAGTAACACTTTCTGTAATGCAATAGAAGACTGTTAACCATGATGAACAATGAAATCTTTGTCAATTCAAACACACACTGAAATGTTTAAGAATTTTTTAAGATGATCCATGAAGAGTTCAAGTTATGTTCATGCTATGGGTTATAGATAAGTTTCTAAGAAGCAGTACAAATCAATAATATTTTACAAGGTTCTCAAATGCCAGAAAGCAATGAAAACATTGGCTCACAAATGTCCTAGCTCAAATGTTAAAAGATCATTTTCTGAAAAAATTAAACTACTGTTATGTTTTGCTGGTTTCCAATATAGTACATCATTACGTTAAGCATTACTGCGTTAGAAAGTATACATGAGTGGTTCCAAAAATCTTTATTGCCTTATTTATATATTAATTCTCAGAATTCTATTTTTGAGAAAATTATCAGTTTCAAAATATTTTTTAATAATGCATTAACTCTCAGCAATTTTCTATGAAAGAAAAAAAGCACTATATTAAAGGCTTAAAACTGAAAGAAAAGAGGAAATGATAAATTTCTTTGCATCCACAAAATTAATAATTTTGCAATTTTATCCTTAATAATAAAATTCTTCCAGTAGTCATTCAAATATCACTGGTCTCACACCCATATTTTTAAAGCATATTTTCCTAAGAAAATAAGACACAAAATAAATAATTAACTGTGTTTATTTATGTTTAATGGG
The DNA here is from genome assembly GCA_032468235.1 of Pseudoxyrhopus heterurus. NCBI lineage: Eukaryota > Metazoa > Chordata > Lepidosauria > Squamata > Pseudoxyrhopus > Pseudoxyrhopus heterurus. The sequence continues at coordinate 25,052 of JANHJO010009424.1, forward strand.
TTACATTGCCTTGAAATGTGTCAGATGTGAAGAAGAGATCACTTGGTATTAACATACTCAAACCTTCCTGAATAATGCAATAAATAGGTATTAATCACATATGATCCATTGTAAAACAGAAAAATTCCAAAAATATTACAGTTCATTACCATAGGATTTAATTATATAATTCCAGTTTGTCTAATCATTCAGACATGTATCATGTTCATTTATCATAGTAAATTGTAATTAAACATGATGAATTTGTAATCACATGTAACTGGAAGCATCATTTTACAAAAGCTGATCTTTATCATCTCTCTCTTCTAACCTTCAATAATTCCCTGCATATTTCCATTATCAGAATTTCATAGAGCAAAAATACAAATAAATGACATAAAAATCAAACATTCAAAATATATCTAGCCCTATCTGGGTATACAGTCTTTTCTAGTGTAACATCCAAGTTTCATCATGTCTTTATTTTGTGTTATAAAATATTGACACTAGACTTCTGGTGACGTCATGGTGCATGATGCCAGGGAAAAAGACAGCTCCATCCCTGACAGAAAGTTTTTCCCCATCAGGTGGCATAAATTGGCCACTGCCGGCCATGGAGAGGCCAGCAGAGAAGAGGGGAGATCCCAAAGATCACGAGGAGGAAAGGCAATCCCCTTGATGAGACAGGGGTGACCCCCCATGGTGCAGATGAGGGAAGACACCCTAAATGGCCATTCTGAAGCCATGACAGTGCACCATATGTGAAGCAGAGAAGAGTTGAACAGGCAAACAGCTGATAGAGAGGAGGACCCAGACAGAGATTTTTTCCCATGAAAGTGAGCTGGTGAGGGACTCGCAGAAGAGTGGGAGTGATAGACCCCACGAGGATAGCGGCGACTTAAGATCAAAGAGGGAAGAGTGATGAAGGACTTACAAACATTTTTCTGGATGAAAATAAAGTGAGTGGAGTGGCGTGGGATTTGGAGGTGAGAAGATCTGAACCATGTGAGTTGTGGGGGCGATCAAATGGTGCGTGCGGTGAGAGCAGAGTTGGAGAAGTCGGAGTTAGAGAAGAAAACCAGAATTGCTGCTATTGGAAAATGGAGGGTTGTGTCAGTGGCTTCTCGGAGTTGGAGACTGTTTTTGCCGACTATAGACCTGGGATCTTGGACGGTTTGTGAGGTTGGATATAGTGTACAGACTGTGCTTGTTTGAAAGCTTTGATTGAACTTGGACTGAATGGGGAGGAAAAGAGGCTGTGGACAATAGAATTGCTGGGGGAGAAGAGTAATCTAGAAGAAAGAAGAAAGAAAAGATCCCCCCCCCCTCCATTGAACTGACTGATGCAAGACTGTATAAGACCAGAAGGAGGAAGAAGTAAATGTAACTTCTGATTAACTATTTATATACACAGTGCTTATTTTAGTGGATGAATTAATTATTAATTATTACTTATTGAAATTAGCATAATTTCTGATGATCTACTGCTTGATAAATTGATAAATTGATTGATATTACTGATAATAGCTATATTGACAACATTTAGGCATATTATAATATATATTGAATGCATTTATATATTTACAAACATAGTCATATTTATATTTCATAGATAGAAGAATCTATAATATTTAGTATAAGCGAACATATTTGTATTTATAAAGTTGGGTTTTCAGAAAGGGAAAAATTGATATTTAGAAGTGATTTAGGAGTGATTAAGTAATTGATTAATTAGGTGATTGAGTATTTTCCTATATTACCACTAGGATTAAGATTGTGTATGCTCTTTTGGAAAAATTTATTTTGTGTATCAGAGATGTTTAGTTCAACAACAACAATCACAGGACCAAGGACAGGAAAGAAAAACCCATTAGCACCCTCGCCGATTACTACACCTCTCGTGAGGCGAAAATCAATGGAAACTTTAATGGGAACCAAAAAGATGTCTATTCAATCTGCCTTGCAAATGATTCAAGAGACACTAGCTAAAAACCAGGAGATAACGGTATGACATTATGAGGAATTAAAAGGAGAGATGGGAGAGATGAGAGACTTCCAGAAATTAGATGAAAAGCTTGGGGATATGCAGTCATTAATAAAGAAAAATGAAGAGCAAATACAGAAGATTGAGAACAGATGGAAGGCAAAGTAGAAACAGAACAGATGGAAGGCAAAGTAGAAAGAATAGAGCATAGGCAAATGTTGATTAATAGAGGATTGGAGGAACAAATAACATTTTTAGAAATGGAGAAGGCCACTTTCTACCTACGCTTTCAAAATATATTAGAGAAAAAGGAAGAACAATTAATAGAAATAATGTTGGAACTACTAGTGGGTCACCTAAATAGAGAAAAACAGGAAATCAGAAGAGATATTGATGAGGCATTTCAGATAAATATGAACTATGCTAGATGTTATAATTTACCAAGAGAAGTCCATGTCAGATTCAGTAAGAAGAATCTGAGGGAAGAAATCTATAGACGGATGAGAGAAGAGCCAATGAGCTACAAGGGGAAGACAATTACTACACTCAAGCAACTCCCGAGAAGTGTGAGAGACTTAAGAAAAAGATATCAATTCCTGACATCTCAGCTGAATAAGCATAAGATACTTTTCAGATGGCTGCTTCCGGATGGCCTACTAATATCCTGGCAGGAAAAGAAGGTGAGGATCGATAATTTACAAGATGCACATGAATTTTTTGAGAATCAATTTACTATGAGTGATGAGCAGGAAAGCGAGGAAGAGACCAAAACTAAAAGCCAGGAGGAGACATCGGGGGAGGAAAGACGAGTAGATCAAGAAGAAAGAGAGAAAATAAGAAGAGAGAGAGAAGAGGCAGAAAAATCAAAAGGACAAAGTGAACCCAGGCCGAGAAAAGCGAAGGTGCTTTATAAATGAAATGATGAATAAAGAAATAAGATTGTTATCAGTAAATATCAATGGCTTGAATTCACCCAGGAAAAGGAGACAAATTAGTTCCAAATTAAAAAAGGAAAAAATAGATATCATCTGTATTCAAGAAACCCATATTAAAGTAAAGATAAAGAATTATTGAGAAAACAAAAATTGGGAAATTTATACCTAACAGCGGTGGCACAAAAAAAAAGAGGGATAGCATT
>JANHJO010009425.1:0-11196 GCA_032468235.1 Pseudoxyrhopus heterurus
ACACATACATACATACATACATACATGTATGTAACATGAGAACTTCTGGAGCAATAAGGGCTGATATCAAATATATTTCATTTGTAAAAACATAATTTACAAAATGTATTACAATATTTACTAGATTGTCCTCATTTTTTACACATAATATGGTCGTCCTAACTGATCTATTCCTATATGAAAATGTCCTTTTGATTAGATGTCCATTCTCTTTCTACTTTTTAGGTGACCAGCCCAAAATGTAAAATATGAAGAGGTTGGTGCTCTGATGCTGATGCTCTCTAGAGGATTTGGATGACAACTCCCCTAGTTTCTTCCCTTTGCCACGTTGATGGAGAGAGTTGATCCAAGATGCTTGGAAAGAATTCTTTTTACTGAACAACGATGATTTCTGGTACTGCGTAAGCAATGCTCAAAACACAGGAAAAATAATTCTGTAAAGAAATCAATAACCCTCCACATAATTATGATTGCCCTCACCGTCATACAAATGTTTAAAGGAATACTACAAGTGGTGACTGCACTTCCTGGACTAGCACTGATGAAAAAGGAGCTTCTAGGAAGTAACGCTGGGAATAGATCAGCCATATCCACCTAACCAAATATGAGTGATGCCACCAAATGTCCCTATGTACTGCATGCTTTTCTTTTGTCAGTGTTATCTTTCTCTTAACAAGAAGATTTCTAAGTAGCTTTTAAAATATTTCCAGGTTGAAAAAAAAAGGATAAAATGTTTTTTTTTTATAAACCACTAGGGTATCTTATATAATCTGATGTAATCTTTTGCCTATCAGAAACAAAGACGGTTCTTAAAAAATCATTTTCAACTCATTGTATAGTCATTTCTATTTAGTAGTGGATAATCCTAACAACTGCTATGAAATTCACCATTTTGTAATTTTTACAGAAAACATTATTCCCAACAGCAGATGTACCCAGAAGCAGAATATTACTGATTGAGATCTGTTGATATCAATTTTAAAAAGAAAGAAAGTAAATAAAATATTTTTTTTAAAAAAAATCTTGTATTTATTTACAGGAACAAAAAGAACATTTAAATGTAAATTGCAATGATAAATATTGATCTACCTTTAAAAAAGTGAATAGCATTTTGCTATGACTTATGGATCTGAACAATCTAAAGCAGAATTTTCTATAGCTAATCCTCAACAGGAAAAAAAAATCCATTAGAAGTAAAATTACAGCTTTTAATGCTCTTCCCAAAGCTTCCTGAATAAAATTAAACATCAGCTTTTACACTGAAAATTTTCTGTAATCTAGCTGTTCATAGTGGAGTTGTACGTCTTAATTGCCATTCAAACAAAATGTTTCACATGCTGGTAAAAAAAAACCCTTATCTTCAAGTTCTTGCTGATCACTTGGTTTCATGAGTCCCTTTTCTGTAAGTTAAAATAGAAACTGTGAACGCTACCCTTTCATTTCTGAATTTTTTTCTTTGATTTCCTTAGAACACAGCTTTTATTGCTCACTCAATAGAAATAATGTGCTGGTTTGCACATTTTATATGCCTAAAGCATTTGATGATCCTTGACAACTATTTTTTTTCCTCAAATACAGAGACATCATACTTATGGGAGCTTTTTATTCCCCACTGATGAGCCTTACTTTAATATCTGTATTGGTGAGAACTAACCCTTTCCAACCCTTGGGATTGTCATGTAATTTATTTGAGGGTTGTGAGCCATCCAGAGTCAATGAATGTCAGACAATATATAAGTTTCATAAAATTATTACAGTTGGCCCCACGGTCAGCCAAATGTTTAGAATGGACTTGGCATTTTTGTCCACCTGTTGAGTCTTTCCCAGGGACTTAGGATAGGCACCTATTGTTTGATGATGTTAAAGGTATCAGTCATAGGATGTACTGAAAGCTGTTCCAAGTAAAGCTGTATTTTGCAATTGACTGATGGTGATTTTGTCAATGCCAATAGTGTTCAGGTGGTGCTCCAGATGTTTGGGGATTCTATACAAGGCACCTATCACTAGCGGTACTATCTTTGCTTCCTTTGGCCACAGTCATTTACAAAGTACAAAGACATGCAAATAAAAATAGAACTCTACTTTGCCTTTCTCCTCTACTTTGTCTATTCTTCTACTGTGCCCAAGTTCTGCAATGTCCACTATCCAGACATTTTTGTCTTTCTTATCAACCATTGTTAAGTTTGGAATGTTGTGTGGTAGGTGCTTGTCTGTATGGATTGACTCAAAACACTTTAGCTTCTTTATTTTCTCTTACTACTATTTTGCTTTCTCACCTTGCAAGCAAATGGCATTTCTTGTATATACAGTATTCCAATGTAGTATTGTAGTACATGTCATTTTTTGTGGTCAATCTATGTCATCTTCTTGCAGCAGCTAACTAGGTGATCTGTTATTTTCAGCTTCTTTGTGAGGGTTGCATTTGCTGCCTTTTCAAATCTGGCTTTGCATGTATTTGTTCTAAAGGCTATACTTCACCAAAGCTCTATGTGAGAGATTGCAGATTTCCCGAGAAAACTACAAGTAGACCCACATCCCATACAATGAAGCATTACAAATGACCAGCAATACTTTTTCTGATGATATTGCAGCACAGCAGGTTGCCAACTTCTGCCACTATGTACTGAATCTATGTCATGACCAGGATCATGTTGGATACTCCTTTCTTCTCCTTCATTTTAGAAGGCAAAACAACTGAAGAGGAAAGCTGAGTTAGCAACTTCATAATTATTGAAAATTAGCACAGTCTGTGTCTTCTTCAGATGTGTAAAGTCACATCCCCAGTTATGAAATATTTCACTCATAAAGAACTCTGCCATTGATGGATAGATACTTAAAGGCTGGATGGACTGTAGGCACTCAAGACTAAGGAGCAGGTGATAGCTGGATCAAGGAAGGGCCAACTATTGGTGGCTAAATAAGACAGCAAGAGAAGCCAAGCCATTTGATATCAACAGTATTTCTGTCAATTCTTTCTGTTGTCTGTATTGAACCTTGTTAGGTTGTTCTGGTTTACTCAGCCCCATTTCTGATTCTATTCATCTCTTATGGATCTCAGAACAATATTTTGTGGACCTAATTATGCTTTAATATTATTCATATGATACTTGTCAGTGTATTCTATTGCTGTAGGATATAATAGCCCACCTTATTTTTATTTTTTGGGAAAAAAAACTGTCTCCAGATCAGTGAAATACAAACAGTGATTCAGTCCTGCCATCACAAACCACTTCTCTACCTTTGATTTATTGATGTTACCTTTATAATCTGGATCCTGAGACAAGAAGCTTTTACAAGTTCCATCAGTATCTCAATTAAGGTTCACATCGACCCGAAGCTAGTTCAATCTATGTAACAAGTTAATTCTCTGCACAATATTGTGAAACTAACAAATGGGTATGTCATCATTGTATTTTACAGGAAAATAGGTGACCATGATGCATATATACGTGCTGCAAATTTCCATCCAGAACATACTGCAAAATCTATTGTGTATTGGTAAGTGCCACAATACATCCAGACTTCTGAATATTTGCCTGCTAAACAAATACAATAATTGGGATTTAAATTAGGCATTTGTATAATTACAGTACTAATAAAAAAACCAATCAACAGAGCCACACTAAAATAAATAAACTAGAAGATGGATCCAGAAAGAAAGTCAATAAGAAGCAATTCATTTAACATTTATAACTCCTAATTATACCTGGAGAGTGGCAGTTCCCTTTTACAAACATAGTGGAAGTTTTTCACTTGTTTACAGATGATGTCAGGCCCCGCAAATCAAGAAAAACACATTGCAATTCTTCCAAGCAGATCTCTTTATTGTTTCTCATCGAAAGACATTATCCTGCCAAACTAAAGCTTATTAGCCACCCTATAAAACATGTACCCTGGGAGCTATTAGGGAGGAGCTGTCTTCATCCTTTTTCTTCCACACTGACTATCTGAGCTGAGTTGTCTCTTACTCTCCTGGAATGCGCTCCTTCCCTCCTGGGAATCCAGACAATATTCCATCACAAATAGCCATGTAATCTGAAATGGCTACTAATAAGAGATAATGGCCTATGACACAATGATGCAGGTGGAACAATGATACACAGATTCCAACTCTGTCATCATATCTGCTATGGCAATGTTCTCACCCTGTTTCATCACCACAACAATGTAGGAAACTTACATTAGCTATATTATCTATATATTTGTTTATTTATCAAATATATATGGCTGACCATCCCACAAGAGGTGACTCTGGGTGGCATACAACAGTCAAATAAAATAACAAATACATAAAACAATAATTGTAAAAATATAAAATAATCATTATTGAATATTAAAATATTATTAAAAATTAAAATATACAAATCACAAGGCATGGAGAGAGTGAATGTATCAACCAGAATAGTGAAAATATCTTAGAATGTTATTGGTCCCCTGGGATCTTCAGGCTTGATAACATAACCAGGTCTCAAGGAACTTTCAGAACATGAACAGGCATGGAATTAACCTAATTTCAGGTATAGGAAGATATTCCAAATAAGTGGTAGGGAAGGCACATCTTCAGGGACTCACCAAATGTAAGTCCTTAACAGATGGTAGCCACAACATGCCTTCTCTGCCAGATCTAATGGGATGATTGATATAATTGGGGAGTGTTAGCCCCTCAGATAACCCAGTCAAATTCTATGAAGGATCCTGAAATTGATCCAGAAACTAAAGCAACAACCACCTCCCCCCAATTCCCTCTGAAATCCCTCTGGGTCCATCAGTCATTGGAAGGAGACCAATGTAATGGCTTCAACATCCCTGCACTGTTGGCCCTAGGAAACCCCACTGAAACAAGGGTCTGATCTGACTATGACAGGGTCATATCCTAAGAGCTTTCCCAAGTTTAGATTTCATACCTACTGTTCTGATAGGAATACCAGTTCTAGTGTATGGCGACTGTTTTATTGAACACTGGATGATCTGAGATAGGCCACTGGTCATCATAGTGGCCATGATCTCCTGGGCCACCTCAGACCCCATTCCTAGACAAATTAGGTTAAAGTCCTCCATATATCTGGAGAACTCCATTGTCAACCTGAAAATGAAGTCAAGGAGCTCAAACAGGAAGGTTGCTCTATAGCAGGAGGACTGGTTCAACAGCAACAATTACAATTGATTCTGAGAGCCAACCTTAATGAACAGGATCTCACATTCTGTGAGATTCTGCACCTGTGGTGTAGCATCCTGGGAAATTGTAAGTGATTCCCAGATGACAATTACCACACATTAATTATTTTCCATATGATCCATGCTATTGACATATCAGCCATGCTTTACATTGGAGAAATTGATTAAGCTTTATTAAAAGTTAAGCAAGCACAAATCAGAAATGGCTAACTTCTGAAACATTTCAATTTTTCATGTTATCTTTAACTTCATGAAAATAATAAAAACAACCCATAAAAACAAGTACAGGAAATGGCAAAATGATCATTAAAAAAAGGTTAAATTTCATTTTTTTATAGTTTGAAAAGGGATCAAGGCTTCCTGGTACAGCTGCTAACTATATATATATATATACAGTATATTTCACACAAACCAGTCTCTCTCTATATATATAGACAAACCGGTCAGTCCTAGAGGAGATCAACCCTGACTGCTCTTTAGAAGGCTAGATCCTGAAGATGAAACTCAAATACTTTGGCCACCTCATGAGTAGGAAGGACTCACTGGAGAAGATCCTAATGCTGGGAACGATTGAGGGCAAAAAAAGAAGGGGGGATGGCAGAGAATGAGGTGGCTGGATGGAGTCACTAAAGCAATCAGTGTGAGCTTGAATGGATTCCGGGGGATAGTAGAGGACAGGAAGGCCTGGAGGAACATTGTCCATGGGGACATGACTTCGCAACTAACAATAACACTTTCATTATCATAACCATATCTCTCTTTTTGAGCTTAGATTGGAAGAAAGGCTACTTAGTCTGTCATACTTCTTTTTTAGATCCCACAGGACTAGAGATAACCTAATTCAATGATTTTAGTATCTTTACTATTTAATATTTAGAGTGCCTTTAAAAATAGTGGCATTTGAATGGAAAGAGTTAAGCCTCTAAATGTTCAGTCCTGTTGATTATGTTTCATAATTACAGAGAATGTTATACTTTGTACAAATGCTTAAAAGCATCTTCTTAGATCACATCCAGTAAGAGAAACGGTTGCTGATATAAGCCCAACACCCCATTTAAAGCAATCCTGGCTGAGCTTGGTAATTGCTTAATAATAAGCATCACAGACAGTTCAGCAATCATGCCATCTAGCTGAAGCAAAATTCTACATTTTTTATTAATGAAAATGATAAAATATTTATAAGTTAGTTTACAGAGCTGCAAAATATATAGCCTGAAAATAAGCAATATACACACTTGGCAAATATTACTTCACATCTCTGCTGATGTCGCTCAAAAAGACAATTTGTTGACTATAATTACAAAAATGGCAATGCTTTACCAATGATCACTATTAAATACAAGACAAACTCATACTCTGAAAAAGAATAATGAGTCTGCCATCGGTACACAATTTTTAATAATTCTAACACTTTCAAAACGTGACTTACTGATAAAGTTCTCATTATTGAATCCAACCTAGGAAGCCAAATTGAATGACAGAAAGCAAATGCAAGGACATCTTATTTTACTTCCTCCATAATTCTGAGAGTATTATCTTTAAGTAAGCAAAAATACTTCTATTTTTACTTCTTCTTCACAATATGCATAAGGAAAACTTACATCTGGTGTCTAGTTCATCTGCCTATTCAAATTCACTTCCTGAATGTTCATGCTCTCCACCTGCTTGAGTATCTGTTATTTAAAATCATTACTGAAAAAATGACTCTGCAGATCATAATTGGACTTAGGAATTAAAGGGAAAAAAGCCAAATCTCCAATAAACATGTGCTGGAATGGTAAGGTAGAACATGAGTCCTCTGGGAATGGGGCGGCATAGAAGTTCCAACAAATAAATAAATAAATAAATAAATAAATAAATAAATGATGAAATGTGCTGTATAGTGTGATGACTCAAGATAAATGCCTTCATGTACTTGCATGTGATGTGATGCACATACAAAAAGATGAAGTTTATGTCATGTCAGCATATATTTTGGCATCATATAAATGGATGGCCATAAAATCTTCAAGTATATTACCAAGCTTTGCACTTCATCCTTCAAATAAGGACAATTCCTTTAATCTAAATAACTCACTTATTTGACTTATTCCTGACTGATACATCACATGTTTTGTGCACAGCTGGTTGGATGATGATTCCTGGCTGCATCTACTTAGAAAAATGAGATAACAAGAGATGTGACTCTGGAGAAATATTATAATGTCAAATGAACAAATTCAAGCAAGATGGAGCCATGTTTGAGCAGCTTCCAGTGATTTGCAGTCTGCAGATGATGACTAGATGGCACAAGGATGAAAGCCAGATGGATTTTTGCAATCCAGATTTGGTAGCCCTACTCTGTATGTGTGGATTAAATTTCACTTTATTAGCCATCATCCAATAATAGCATTTCAAAATGTACTTCTAAGAAAAGTGATAGTGAACATGACTAAGGAGAAATTTTACTATGAGAACTTGCATATCAAATTAAGCACCTTAATGGCAATGCTTTTAGCAAGCTATTTCAATTTTTTTTATACAGAAAAACTTATTTTTTTATTTTCCTAGATAATACAACTTTTCATATTAATTTTACTGATATCTGATTCCTTTGAGTTCATAATTCTATTATTAGTTGACTCATAGATTGATCTTGATAATTCCTTCAGTAGCAACTTTATATGAACTTCTTGGTGTTTTGTAACCTCAGACAACTTGACTCTTCCCTAATTCTATCCTCCTTCCTCACTTTATGTGGGCAAGAACATCCTAATATGCTTATTCTAATCCTGGTCCAGCTGGTACATGGAATGTCTGATCCTGTTTGGCATCCTGTTTTGAAGCCAATAATTGCAGTCTTGTGTTAGTTTTGCAAATTTTCATGTCCTGTGAGGTTGTCCCGAAGGCAGTCTCTCTAGAGCTATAAAAAGACAGTTACCTCCTCATCCCATGAGAGATACTGAGTTTAAGATAATTTCAGCTGAAGTTACATTACAAAAGTTCCTGTGGGAGAAATGTCTCCTCCCTTGTGCACCCACTTACTGCATTTCCATAAATCAGTAGGTCTGGTTTAAAAATAATCTTACCCGCACCCAGCAACTACTGACTCATTTTATTATCCATAATTACATGTAGAGACTCTTAGTAAGTAAAAGGGACAGCAGAAAAAAACGTTTAGGAAGCAGCTCCTTAAAATAACTCTAAAAGTTAATTGATGGTAAATATGTGAAATACATGTCAGTTGAAGACTGATTCAAACATATAGGTGCTTATTATATGTCCTGTACAGCTCTCATGGGAATTTTGCTACCTCCACATACACTTCTTGGAAAATACACCCTCTCTAGAAATATTTCTTATGGTTGAAAGCTGAATTCAGTTTTCTTCTTTCTGATATTCTGCAAATGTGTTGGGTTCATCTCCCCAAATTTTCATCCAGTCATTGGCTCTAGGGTGAGGAAAGAGGGGTTAATGGTTTTTCTACTTTAAATTCTTACAAAGATATTTCTCATATGGTGGCATTTTTAAATGATTAACCCTTTGAAACATATTCTGTGAATATATGTTTGCAAGAGAGGGTTGTATTTATGGTGGGATTCTAATCAGTGAATAGGAGCAGTTGCTATCTTATCTGGAGAGAGGAAAGAAGACAAGGGAAGCAACAGTTATCTGGGAAATGATATTCTGCTAGAAAAAGCAAGTAAAGAATTATAAACAGTTTATAGATTTTACTTGTTGCAAATGAATCAAGTTAATATTGCTTAATGGAAAAGCCACTTTATAAAAACAAAAATTATCTTGTAAATATATGTGCATCTTAATTATTTTCATCAAAAGTGATCATCTTTAGGAAGAGTTGTGAGAAAAATAGGAAAAATACTTTCAAAAGATGCTTCTCTTTAATGTAGTTATTATTCACTACCAACATCAAACATAATTGTATGAATTTGAATTACCCCAGGAAAAGATGCAGCTGCTTTAAAGAATTGTACATGGAAGTTGGCAACATTTGTGCTCTCATATGCTCCAAAGCACTACACTGCCAGCTATGTTTCAAATTAATAGATCTCGTTTGGAATAGAAGAAACTGGAAGCTGAAGGGACGAGTTCTGATTTCTCATTTTGACAATTTGTTGTTAACCTCTCTTACTTTCTCAGTATTTTGTCTTTTCTTCATGGCAGAGGGTCTGGTTATCTGCAGGACTGCATTCTTCAATCATTTTTGCCCACCCATATGTTCAGACAGAAGGAGTGTCTCCAGGTCTCCTTAACTTGCCCTCTGTCCATTATTCTTCCTGGGCATATGATCCAGAGTGGGCCTTAGATGGTTTGTTCCAGGCTTTCTGGTGTACAGATACATCACAAAACATATAGGAAGAACAGAAGCATGCATACAGTAAATAAGGGGCATACTTTGTTCTATAGAATTAAATACAGACACCTCCTATGGTCACTCATAATAATTGAGTTAGAAAGAATGAAGAATTAGTAACTACCTTGCTAATTTTTCCTAGTGCATTCAATGTTGTGGAAAAAACAGCAGATTTATATCTAGTAGAAAATATTAGAATTCAACAGACAATTTGTGAAACATTGATATCTTAATTTCTCTCTGAAATCAAACAAGAGCTTAATTTTTTTGGGCCCTTCTTGAGCTCCTTCAGTTCATTTTACAAAAAGTAATCAGCTGAAATAATTAATTAACATGGAAAATGGAATTCAAAATGGAATTCAGTTCTTTTAGTATTTAAAGTGTGATTTACTCAAACTTTACCTGAGCATTATTACACATTCTAACAAATGATTTTTTTTTAAAAAAATGTTAGCTGTTAGCAAAAGATATCATATGATCACATTGTTGTTGGTTAACTTCTTCTAACAACAGACTTTGATATTTTTTTACTAAAATGCTTTATATATTTATATTTATTAAATGTTTTGTACCTGGTTGGGTGAGTAGTGGGAGACAGAAAGTTAATTTGCTTGAGAGATGTATTAAATTAGGGGTGTCAAACTCACGTCGTCGTCACATGATGCATCAGGACTTTTTCCCCCTTTGCTAAACTGGGCGGGAGCGTGGCCAGCATGTGACATATCTGGTCCGCGGGCTGGGAGTTTGACAGCCCTGTATTAAATCAAATTATGGCTTGCAGTTAGAGAGGTGTCCATAGGAAGGTTGTAATACCAATATGGTGACACACATATAATGACATCTGATGTTACTTGCAATATTTCCATGATCATGTCATTATATACATGTCATGGACATTTATTGTTTATAATGTCCTATATTTTCATTGTTTAACTGTCATATTCATGATTTAAAACAAGAACACTTCAATAGTAAAACACTGGTGAAAAGTTTATCCTCTATGAGGATGGAAATCCCTTGAATATTATGCTATAGCAATTTTCCAAATGTTATATTACTGAGGATCATAATGGTTAATGGAATGTTTAAGATGATATATGAAACTGTCTGATATCAAATCCAATAAATGAACCAAATTTCTTTGTATTGTTCACTAGTCTTACTGCCAGTAGCTTTTGTTGTCTCAAGTAGAATTGAGCCTTTCTCCTCAAGGCCCTTTAAAAGAGAGATATCAGTGATTGAATCATACAGTTTTCTTTTACTGATGTATTGCCCCTTCCTTGAACTACACATGAAGAATATAAAAATTGATTATTTTTATTTTATTGGCAACATATAACATAAATGAGACAAATAGAAGCTTTTGTCTCACATTCAATTTTAGGTTGTGTATTTTTCCTACAATCACAGAGTAGTAGGGAAAATCTGCACATAGTATGTTAGATAGTGAGAGTATGTCTTTTAGATAAATTGTACAATTTCTAGATATTTGGGGATCGTAGTGCTATCATTTTACCAACTGCAGCTTTCTATCTACCATGAAGATAGAGGGAGGATGAAAACAAAAATTATAATTCAATCTAGGGGCCTGAAAAATCCCATAATATCCTTAAAAGCCTGTTCAATTATTCTACTCTACTCTACTCTACTCTACTCTACTCTCCTCT
>JANHJO010009427.1:0-15389 GCA_032468235.1 Pseudoxyrhopus heterurus
TCATTAACTCAAACTGTCCCAAAGGTGCTTTTTTCAAGAGGCAACTGGACTTTCTGGTTTTTCTTGGAAGACGTTTCACTTCTCATACAAGAAGCTTCTACAGCTCTGACTGGGTGGTGGGGAATGGAAGGATTTACATCATATGGTTTCTTTATTTTTTAACATTGTATTGTTCTATGTTGGTCTTGGGCCATAATCAAATTTAAGTTTCAGCTAAATTACATTATATGTGTACATACACATACAGATTTTTATCACGTCTAAGTGAAGTTCTCCAATGTTTTATTTTAACACACGTGAATTGTGGCTTCTCTAAGCACTTTGACCAAAGGCCTCCTAGCCCAGAGTATCAAATGATGTGCTTTCATCATTAAACCCAGTCCTGAGTGTTAGAAAAAAACAGCTCACTCAGCTCTCTGAATTAAACAAAAGGCTGTGATAAGCTCATTCAAAAGATTCCTGACTCATTGGTGATTGACCTTTGTTTGCTGTGATTGAAACTGATTTGGGTTTATTGCTCTTTTGCAGTGTTCTCATCTGGTCCAAAATGGATGGTTTTATCATTCTGTGATCAGTAGTTGCCCTACTGCAGGTCATGCGTGACAAGCGGCACCCGGACATTGAGTCCAATTTGCATCGCCCTGCTAGGAATTCCACTGTAGCAGCACAAAGCTTAATATCTGACTCACAGCTTGGTAGCTTTGACTGAAAACTTCAAGGACTATTATCTTGCTTTAACTTAACATAAAAGAAGCAGGCATTTCTTCAGGTGCAATGGAGAACCAAACAAAACCCTAGTAATCTTTCACTGAAGATAGAACTCTAGAGATTTGCCTGGAATTAATGTTCAAATATATCAACGTTACCCATTTATTATATTCAAAATGGTATTCCACCAATATTTGCCCAGCCATCTTCATCCTCAGAAGAGCTAAGATAGTCTCTATTGTTTCTAAAAGACTGAAAGCAATGTAATTAATTCTTTCTGGTTTCCTAATAATAAATAGAGGCTTAACTGGAGAAGAGACAAGCAATTTTCACCTTTTTCCTTTTCTCAATCTGTGGATTGTACACACACACACACACACACAGAGGGATGGGTATATAAATGTCATCCTTTGGGATCACTTTTGGACCCAAATGATATTTGAGAGCTAATAATATTTGCATACTTTTACGGGCTGATATACATAAGGCTGATATCCTGCCTGGGGAAACCCAAGTTTAGGACCTTGACTTTGCTAATATTTATTTATGACTTGAATAAAAGTGGTGTAGTGGCCTCCATTCAACCACCCTGTCTCCACCCCAAATAAAGGGATTAAGGGCTGGTAAAAAGGGGGGGGAATGATGACTTGAATCAGTTACCTTTTCTAGCGCATCTTGCCTCAAATATTTGCCTTTGTGGAAATAAAAGTAGGATGGGGATACTCTGTGATTGCTGCCTAAGTTTTAAGGGGAAAAAATGTGGGAAAGAGAGATCTAGTCACACATAATGGCATGAATATGATAATGTTGCTCTGTGTTTGGAACAACTGAAAGAATAGCCCAAGGCAGTGTTCTCAATCTCAGCAACTTTAGTATGTGCAGACTTCAACTCCCAGAATTCCCCTGCCAGCATGCTTCCTAAGGACTTCTGTGAGTTGAAGCCCACAAATCCTATTCTTAAAATAGTTGAGGTGCAGGAACACTAGGCTAAGGGTTAGTATCATTATGGTGTATTCAGTGAATGCTAGCTTCTTTGCCACACCTGGTTTTATTGTATATCTTTTAAAATAATAAAAGTATTAAAAGAGGAGTTTGCATGCTACAGAAGAAAGAAACAATTGCTTTCATCATTTATAAGAAAACCCAATAGATGTCTATATCTCAGTATTGTTTGAAGATGAACAAACTGGCTTTAAAAGAAAAATATTACCTTAGATGTTAGAGGGCATCAGGAGAAAGCAGAAGCTAGCATAGATGATGGCAGAGAGAACCTAATATCTTGTAAATGGGTGTTTTATTATTGGCTCCACAGGCAGCTTTGTTTGTGATTGACACACATTGGCAATTGTGGGCATATTCATGGCGTGATCATCAATCTTCAAGCCTGCTTATTGGAGTAGGAATTGGTGGCCCACCCCTTACTTAGTTAAAAATTCTTTTTTTTTTCTTTTCACTTGACTTGTGAAATGCACTGCTCTCACAGTTCAAGGATGGGCAACAACATTAATTTAGAGGAGGAAGCCTGACTGGTTGCCTGTTTCACAGAGCAACCTGAAACATATTCAGGTAATTATTTCTGACAATAGAGAGGCCTGATGTTTAGCTCTGAGGTGAAGCTCACCATCTGCACAAGTGCTGCTGGGTGATTAGCTCAGCCAACAGACCACATAAGATTCCGTTCAAGTATTATTTTACAGGCAGGAAAGGATGAGAGAAAAGAGGTTTCTCTGTTTCCACTTCCATTATATAACAGTGTTATGGGCTGGGCTCACTTTAGTAATGATTAGAAGCTGTTTGAATCTTGCACAAGCACATCATTTTTCTCCATTAATTAAAACATACATTTTTCTTTCGGATTTCTACATGACCCATAAAAAGATGAGTGGCTTTAAAAGTTGCATTAAGGATAAGCTGCTTTAATGATCTGGTTCTTTAAAGCAGAAAGTCCTTTTTACAGGCTCATGCAGAGGTGTACTTTCCTGAAGAACTGATTTATTTATTTATTAAATTTATTGGTCGCCTATGTTACCATAGGGTAACTCTGGGTGGCTTACAGTTACATCTTAATTAAAACATAAAATGTTAAAATCAAACCTTACAACCAAAGACATATGGGGAGGGCAGAGGCAGAGTGGAGGGAGGTGGGATCTGTTATTATTCAAGCAACCATCTCCATTAGGCTGACCCCCCAATGGAGCCTCAAGCCAACAGGCACAACCATGCTTTTAGGCCCTTACGAAAATATAGGAAGGTTGGACTCACTCACATCGGGTGCAAGATGTTCCAGAGGACAGGAGCAACAGCAGAGAAGGCCCTCCTACTGGACTCTTCCAGCTGGAATGCTCAGGCTGACAGGACCCACAGCATGCCTCCTCTGCTGGCACAAGAGGTATGGCCCAGTCCCACTGGGGTGGGATTGTCCCTCAAGTAACCTGGACCCATGCGATGAAGGGCTTTAAAGTTGATCACCCACACCTTGAATTACACCTGGAATCAGACTGGTGATCAGTGGTGCAGTGGTGTCACAGGGGCCGTACTTGGGGCCCCCAAAACTATCCATGCTGATGCACTCTGCACCAGTTGTAGCTTCCAAATGTTCTTCAAGGCTAGCCCCATGTAGAGTGCATTACAATAGTCCAGTCATAAGGTGATTGGAGACTAAATGTCTGATCAAAATCATTGATGCTAAAAGATCTAAAATTGGAATTAAAACAACTGGAATACATAAAAAAAATACATTGCCAAGATTCTTTGATTTTTATATTCTCTACAAGGAAACAACTCTTGGAAATAAAATGGCACATACATTTCATTCTTCAGATATTATTCAGCAGTCTTCACAGAGCATAGTTTAAAGGAAAAAGCAAATGCCTAAGAAGATTCTCACCTGCAGTTTCCCCAACTGAATATGTATCCATTCAGAGTTATTCTAGCATTCACATAACTAGGTTTAAACCTTCCTGTTTATCCTTGTCCACTGAGATGTGAGTAATCATTTCTGGGTGGAGAAGGATGTAGTTGCTACTATGTAAATATATACATGCATTTATTAGGATAATAGGGCAGTTTGCATTTATACACACACACATACAGCATTCTGATCCAAGCCAAAGGGGAATAAATGTTGGCAGGAAACACCCTAAGAGTCTTGATAGACCCTGGAAAGTTAAGCAACCTCTGAATTGACTTGCAACTATCCAAAAGTAGAATTACTTCTGGTGGCCATTTCAGTGAATTGGGGTGAACCATTTGGGGAGTGAGAATCCAAAGGTTCAACTAACTTCATCTAGGACAGGGAGATATTACCATTGATCAACCAGAAGGCTGAATGGAAGTGAGTATACTGTTCAGCCCAATGAACTCCATGCTGAACAAACTGTTAAAACTGAATAATATTTCAACCAACTCTGCTGCTATTGCATTATCATGCAGTGGGATGAATAATGGAAGTGAAACAGGACAGTAGAGAGGAAAGAAAAGTAGGCATATGGTAAATGCCACCTTGTTATTTATAAATATATAAATTTATCCACCTTCTTCAGACACACTGTAAATATTTTTATTTCTGAAATATATAGCTTTAGGAGCTGGCCAATAAGGTTCCTCTTATTGAATATTTGCAGATGCTCTATGATATATATTTAATTTAAATGAGTGTAAACATCTCTCACATGTAATATTCATGCCATTTCTAGATAAATGTGATTAGCATCTTCATGGTTCAACTATGTTGTGTATTCCAGATAATGTATAGCACATGAGGAATACTGGAGCACTGTCTATGGAATGTACTAAGGGCAGGTTTTCTATCACTAGGAATTTTCACATCAGCCAAGATGTGCAGAGCTCTCCCTCTTGCCTGCAGATGTGAAGCCCCCTGAGTGTCATGAGATCCTATTGTCAGTTTTTTTCTAATTGAGCAACGGCTCACTCTGTCACCATGGACATTCAGGTGTTCAACAAAGGGACGGAATAAATTATGGCTGTGAGCAGGATGGAATACTAGTGGTTCAAGTTCTTATTGGTCAGCAAGATGAGCTAATGGACATGGGGCAATTGTTGGTGAGTTAAAAATATTTCTGAGTATTTAAGAAGTAAAAACAGTAGCAATGTGGAAATATTGCAAATTTATACATAAACAAACATATTTGTAAGCTTACTACCCACATTGTTTATAATTCAAGCCTTTAATTCAAGGTTGAGTCATAGACAAAACCCATGTTTTAAAAATTACTTTTAAAACATGTGGTGAGGCCCCCCTCTTCCTAAACATCTTCCCTTTGTTTGAGAGGAGAAAAAGTCCATGCCTTTTGCTTAACCTCCATGGATCTCATTTCCTTTATGGTAGTTAGCTAATGGACAAGCTGTATAAATAACAATAGACAAGAAAGGAAGTTTTGTCCAGTATCTCTCCTTCATCAAAGTAATCAGTTGTGATGCATTGTGAGATAGATATAGGGAGAACTGATAATACTCCTTGTAAGATTATTTTTAAGTAAAATATTTGTTTTATTCTTTTCTAGATACCTTCAAAGCAACTATCAGTGTCTGCAGGAATAATCTTAAAAAAAAAAATCAATATGGCCACTGCATCAGCATTATCAAAATCACACTCCTTTTACATGTGTGTTGATGTTGTATCCATTAGCAATGAAGATGGGTTTTTATTATAGAGCCATGACTGCTATCTTAATTGTTTTGAACACCATCTGCAGTCAATTTTAAAACAATATCACATATTCAATAGTTTCATAAGTTTTTTTTTTTAACTCCAGAGAGATGCCAACAGAAAAATGGGCTTCCTCTAGGAAGAAAGAGTTTGTGTGTGTGTTAAATGAGGTAGTCACCTACTGACAAATCTGAAACATGGTAAACTTAGTTATATTCCTGCTTTTCTGCATCATTCTATGGAAGTAGTTCCCACTTGATTTCAAAATCTTACTTCA
The DNA here is from genome assembly GCA_032468235.1 of Pseudoxyrhopus heterurus. Lineage (NCBI taxonomy): Eukaryota > Metazoa > Chordata > Lepidosauria > Squamata > Pseudoxyrhopus > Pseudoxyrhopus heterurus. The sequence goes on from JANHJO010009427.1 coordinate 5,655, forward strand.
GAGTGGACACACAAATAGTGTGCAGCGTTAATCATTAAGAGTAGCTTTGTATTGTCAAGGCTGTTCAAGATGAATGTCAGTCAAGAGCAGGAAAAACTGTGAAGTATTTCAGGTTATTTATCAAAGTGGCAATTGTTTCTAAACTGATCACATTTTTTAAACGCAAGCCATTAAATTCATGCATCAGTTCTATAACTTGTTTACAGATTATTTCTTGAGAAACACTTAAAAGATACAAATTGCCAATGAAGCTCAACTTGTCTGTGGTGCACACAAATCAGCATCAGGCATACGCTAGAAAAAAAGGAGTTTGCAAGATAACCCACCTATATGGATTAGGTTATATAAGCTCACCTGCTGGTTGTCAAGTTGAAAGCCATTCTTCTGCACTTTCTATATGTTTTCAAGCTGAAAGTCATTCATCTATATATAAGTAGGTTCCCTAGTCTAAAAAACAATGTTTGTTTTTGTCAGCTTCTGTTGTTCCCGTCTTTGCCTTAAAGGTGATAAAGGACTAATGTTTTAAAGATGTACACTCCCCCCTCCCCAAAATATATTCTTTTCATGAGAATTTTATTTTCATCAGATTCTATTGAGGAGGAGAAAGTTTTAATACTTCTTCAATGCAGCCTACAGATGAAACCCTTTTGTAATATATTAACTGATTCTCAGAGTTTTTTAGACTGAACTGGTTTGTCCTTGAATGTAAATACAACTTTGAGCTGATGAAACTAATGCAAACTAAAACTTCCAGTTTGAATGGCTTCTGGACTGATTCACATGGGGTTAAGAGAGACATCTGTTGAGCTTTCTGCAAAGGTCAAATATTCCTCATATGCAGAATACTAAAACGTGATGTCTGGCACAGGTCCCAAGAGATTATTTTTTAAAAATTCTTTTTAAATTCTTTTAAGATTCCCACACATTAATTTCTTTTGAAAAATGACCCTTGGCTCATTGTTATAACATCTTACAGTGGTGATGAGTTGGTCTTCTAATGTTGTGTGCATGTATATATGTATAATGACATTAAACATTTTAATATTTAAACTTGAAGAAAAGATTTTTACAGACTTTGCCAGAACATGTCATGTAGTATGCTATAGACATTTAATTGTGGGCTGTCCAATACAAATTGCGCATTAATTGCACAAATGCTTCTTTGTGTATATGATCTTGACAAGAAGTATTAAAGCAGCCATAAACTTATGAGAAAGAACCATATTCCTAATATACATCAAGCAGTTTTGATAGGGAAATCAATACAGATATACCCATGGCTTGTCAGTTTTATGAATATATATATAAGACAAACAAAAAATGTTTTCTATTCTCTGAAAATATGTTTTATACTGTTTAAATATAGTATGATTTTATTTCTTATAAAGGAAAAAAATTACAAATTGTGGATAGATTTCAGAAGTGATGGCTGTACAACAATGAAGTCTTTTATTTTAAATTTACTTGAATAGTCCATAGAAAAACTTATAGGAAGTTTGGTATCTGCATGAAACCAACTGCATCATTCCTTATTAGGATCAGAAGAAAATATACCTTAAATTTTGTTGAACACTAAAAAAAGTAATATAAAAACGACAGTATTTAAATTTACATTATATACTCTGAAGGTTGTGCCAGATGAACTGCAAGGTCCTTCCAAGGTCCCAATCACACAACATCAATGTGGGAATTTATTTTAAAATATATAATTATAAGCAAGGCATGTTTTACACTATGATGTAGTGTATACTAAAAATATTACAATTTGTTTCATATATGTCTACTTCTTTGTCCAGAATTGTTATACACTGCAACAAAAGAAGAAGGATTGGGAATCTGATCTTGGCTAGATTAAATTAAAATTCTATTTAAAGAGTTCATAAACTGAAAGGTCAAATAGGTTAACTTTTTCTAATCATTGGGATGGTTAATTAACTAAAAATCAATTGTTTCTTTTCAGAAACTACTTGCTCACTTGGTCTTTTAAGATAGACTTTGGAGATTATGGTGGATGGTAAAGACTCTTTTGAGACAAGTTTAAATCCTGGGGACTTCGTGATCACATCTATGTAGTTTTCTTAGTCAGAATATAAAAGCGGTTGGCCATTTCAATTTATTTGTCTAGACTACAGCCCTGGCATTTCCTGGTTGTTTTCCAGTCAAGTACTTATCTGGTCTGACTCTGCTTAACTTTTCAAGATCAGCCAAGTGAAAGCCAGCTAGTTGATTTATGACAGCTATTCTTATTCAAAGGCAACAGTGGAAAATTCATCTATAATACAATTCCATTATTATGGGTTGAGGTATAGAATTTCAACAATAAGAGGACAATGAAGAATAGAGGAAGCATTGGATGCTGTTTTATTGCTGGAGTTATATTTATTGTTGCTTTAATTTTGTAAAGCCACCCAGAGTTATCTGGAATAGGGTAATTTATAAATCTAATAAACAAACAGGTGTGATCAGTAACAAAGTGGCACTGCAAGGAATACTTGTTCAGGTCCAAATTGTATCTTCTTGTATCGTTCTACTTTTTATTGATCTTTTGTTTGTTCTTACTCAAAATTTAGCATTCAATAAACATAAAGCATGCTTATATTTGTTTAAGCTCCAAAGGAACAGCATGGAGAACAAAGAAAAGTGGTGTATTCTGAAATCCTTGGAAATCTCCCAATACTGCTAAAAAATGTTGCTTCTTTATTTTGAAATCTATGCTGGTTTTCCACTTCAAATTGATAATGCCTTTTGGATTTTAGGTTTAATTGATTTTTTTATGTCTCCATGTATGTGTGAGTGAATGAGAGAGAGAGAGAGAATTATACAGAGAAAGAGACAGACAGAGAGAAGAGAGAGAAGAGGGTATCTAAGCATATATGCAGAAAGCTTAGTGTAGTGAGGACTAGTGACTTGTTTTTGCACCTGTAGCAGTAAGGAACAGACTCACAAAAGCAGGCTTTTAAGTCTACATTTTTTTTTGATCTTCTGAGCAATAACACATTGAACACTTTCTATAAGGATTTTTAAAAAGCCCTACTAAAGAACATGCAACATTGTCAAATAGGTCTCAAAAGGCTAGCACATAAGAAAGATAATTTGCTCTTTCTATAAAAGAAAACAACCCCTTATTCCCACCCTTTTGTAGATATTATAATTCATGAGCTTGATTCAATTAAAAATATTTCACAGTGTTACAAGTGCAATTTAGGGCAACAAGATGCACTGAAGCTATGAAAATTGGCTTCACAACTGGCTGCTTCAGCATGAAATAGGAAGTCATTAGGAAAGAAATTCACAATGAGTGAGATTTGTAGTGAGCCAAGATGTGTTTACTGCATGGACGGTAAGATGAAGAATGTTACTATAGGAATTTGTTGGCAGAAGGCTGGTTTGGAAAGAGACAAATGAATGATACGTTTTTATATGCCTGAATATCAAGTTTCAGTCACATCAAACTCAGCTCTGTTCCACCAACACTGTTCAAACAACCAGTGGTCTCAATCTGCTTCTCTCGGTCAGATTTTGACATCCATTGAAGTGTCTCTAATCTTCTGAAGAAGCAATGGATGATCAGATTCTGGCCAACTGACAATCACACCACTGGTGCTCTTCCTACTTTCAGAAACAATAGCTGGGATGAAGCTTGCCAAAGTTCAGGCAAATGAATGCAAGGTATTTGCCACCAGGAGCTTCATTTTTTTTAAATGCACTGTTCATAATTAGTTTTTTAAATCATGGATTTCAGTAAAGTGTCATGGTCCATGCCAGCATCTGAGATGGCTTCTAATACAAATAATTAATGTTAATTTCACTGGAAGCGGTAACACGTTTTGCTATTAATGCTTAAAAATGTTGGAAAGGGTTTTTGTTTTACAAGCAGCCACATAAAGGGATGCACTCTTCCATGTGTTATGGATACCTATAAATAAATCTGAAGCAACCTGAGGGTTAGGGAGGTGCTCTGAAAAGAAAATTATTTATGAAGCATAGGAAAGTAAATCAAAATGGTTACCAGAAGCCTTAGAAAGAGTAAACTGGGATTAGTTGTTAGGGTTAGTAAGGGCAACAGAAAAAGAATTGGCAGTGATAGTTGGCACAATAACAAATTTTTATCATTATTTTACCTCAACCTGGAAATTAAAAGTTATTGAGTATGCTTTTTATTTTGTTTTGGAAGGTTTACAAGTTTAAGGTTTTGCTGTGACTATACTAGAAATTCTTTGATTAACTATGGCAACTGAGTCAAGAGAGGAATGCTTGAACTTAGACATGCAATTAAGAGTTCTTCAAAGTCACACCAAAGAGACAAGGACAAGATAATTTAGCTAAGGAAGGAAAGCAGTTGTTAGCATTCCAAGTTTAATCTTCAGTGTATCATAGGGGAAAAGATGGTAAAGTAGACAACATGACCTTCACTGTCATCGATTTTCCTTTCTTCTTTTTAGATTTTTGTCAAATGTAGACATTTTGGGGACAAGAGATTTCTCTAGACATCTGGGTTGTGCGTTCTGCTGATCTGCTTCAGTTAGAAAATGACAATCACAACAGGAGAAATGATGCCTTAATATCATGCATGGATGACAAAGATTGCCTTCCCCCTCTTTTTCTTCATTTGAAAAGAGATATTGAGTATTCATAAACAAGAAGACAAATGTGTGCAGTTCTACTCAATACCTGCATTATGCAGCATATATGACAGTCATATCATATGATTCAACAGATTTTAAAGGAAAATTGTGTGCTAAAGTATATAATATAATACAGAAGAATTCCAAGACAGCATCAGAAAGAGGAAGCCAAGAAAAATATTTATAATTCAAAGCAGCTTTTTCCAAGTTCACTCAAAGGTGCTATGTAATAGGATTGTATTGTTAAATGCTATTGTTTTGTTGTATGTATGTTAAATGCTATAGAATGTAATGCTATAGATTAGTGTTGTTCAACCTTGGCAACAAAGCATGCTGTCTGGGGAATTCTGGGAGTTAAAGTCCACATATTTTAAATTGCCAAGTTTGGAAAACTGTTATGGACATGGGAGGAAAAAGTCAGAGAGTTGGTAGAACTTGTTTTGACTTTCACATTTTATTAAAAGGGGTTCACTTTTGTGAACTGTGCCTTACTTCATCAATGCATACAGTGGCTAGACCTATGTATGATTTAAATCAGGCTGAGGCGGGAGAAAAGGGAAGAGAAAATGGATTACAAGAGCCTAATCAATTAATAATTGTGACTTCCTTGCACCATTGAGCAAAGAATTGTTGAACTCACAGGCATTAAACTGTTTCAGGCAATCTCACAATGTCCCAACAAACAGCATGGGGTTTTAATACATTATATAAAAACATGTAGACAAAACCCTCCAAAATGTAAGGGGCAGGATGATACTTAGTGGCCTTAGATGTAGGATACAGAATTAGGCATCTTAGCAGTAACTTCATAACTTAGTGGCTCATATAAACTCACCTGGCACTATCTGTAGCTGATTTCAGGCATCAGGTCCCTATCAGTCTAGTGAGAATTGGGCTTGGACACTGCTGAACAAGTAATTGATTTTTGCTGTTATTTTCTTCTTAACTGATTCTCGTTGCTATTTTCTGTTCCACTGCTGTTTCACTGTTTGCATTTATTTTTACTCTTTATTTTGATTTGACTGTTCTGACTGATTGCCCTTGGGTATTACCATAGAGATGAGATTAATGTGTTTGGAGCTGTGGATCAAAATGTCTCCACACCATGAGACTGAACAGCAAAGATTAGTACTTGTGTCATTTAGTGACTCCTATTTCAGTAGTCTTCGTCTTGATACAATTCAGGGCCTTACATCTCCTTCAGCTGTATTTACCAAAGCACCACCCAGCTGTTTTTAATCATTTCTTTATCCATTCCCTGCAACATCTGTCCCTGAGTCCTAACTTTTATATCAGGAAATTTTTTCTTGGAAAATGCAAACAGCTGTCATTACCTTATTGTAGATCTGTACATAAATGTAGCAAATAATTACAGTTGAATCTGTTATGATATCATATGTAGACACAATAATGTAGCCATTATTTATTTGGTTTTTGTCTCTGTCTCAAGAAAATAGTGTGAAGTTTTATGTTAGTTCACCTTTATTTAAAGACAGGTATTGAAGATAATAGTCATACAACACAATCTCATACAAATTTACTCAGATGGAAATTCTCTTTAAGAGTCAATTTAATTAGGTGTCACTGGGCTAGAAATCGGGAAATTCTGAATTCAAATTCTTCCTTAGACAAGAAGTTGGGTGACTGACCAGTCATCATGCCTCAGCCCTCAAAAGAAGGCAATGCCAGACCACCTGTGAATTATCTTGCAAAGAAAACTGCAGGGTCTTGTCCAAGGAGTCTCCAGGGCTCAGGGCTTACTCAAAGGCCCATAGACACATGTTCTACATAATAGGAATAAAAGATGTACATACAGTGGAACCTTCATTCACTAACGCTTCTGTTCATGACCAAATCGGTTCACGACCAAAAAATGAGCTAAATGTTTGCCTCACTTCCCGAACAAATCCTCGGTTCATGACCAAACACAGCCACGGCCATTTTCCCTGCGTGGTTCAGCTGTATTCACCAGACCAAAGCTGCACTGCATTTGGGGCCAGAGGTGGAAGTAGAAATCAGCAGTGAACAGCACCCTGAAAAGCAGCAGTCATTGGAAGGCTGTCAGAACGTCTGAGCCATCACCACCATGCTCTGGTGGCTGCCCGATTGTAACCAATGACAGGGCAGCATAGGATATAAATCTCGGAGCAGCGACCAATAAAGGGGCAACTCTCCCCGAAATCTGAATGTTGATGTGGGTGACTCAGCCAATGGGAGTGACGATAGCCTGCTCATGCTGCTTTCGCGGCAAAAAGGATTTGACAGCAGGTCAGAGGCCCTGCCCGGACTCGCCCGGGCTCCAGCAACAGTGCAAAGTTCACCTCCTTCCCACCCAGGGATCATCCATGCACTGGGTTTGAGAAGTGGGGCACTGCCTGCCTTCTTCGGCCTTTCACTTGCTCCTGCGCTCTCACCCAGGATCGTCTGTGTGTTGCCTTCACCCGACCTGCCTCTTGCCCAGCACCGGGAGTGGAAGTAGAAATGGGCGCTGAGCAGCTCTCCAAAAAGCAGCAGGATGAGCATGATCAGCCTGGCGCTGGGCAAGAGGCAGGCTGGGTGAAGGCAGCACACAGGAGATCCCAAGAGAGGATGCAGGAGCAGGTGAGAGGCTGAGGAAGGCAGGCAGAGCCCCACTTCCCGATCCCAGTGCATGAACGATCCCTGGGTGGGAAGGAGGCGAGCCTCACACCATTGGCTGGAGCCCAGGTGATTTGGGGCAGGGCAGGGCCGCAGGAGCAGGTGAGAGGCTGAGGGAGATTTCCCTCTTTCAACTTTCCCAGGGTAAAGCAGCGCAAAGCGAAGTGGAGGCGGCTCCTGCCCTCTTCCCTCTCCCTTCTCTTGGTCTGGAGACCCAGCGGTGGTGGACGGCTCTGCTTACCCTGTGGGGTTCCGGGAGCAATGCAGAGTGGAGCCTGCCCTGGCCAACCAGTGAATGGTTGCAGTGCTGCCCACTGGTGCGCTGTTGACAAGTGGCCCCAGTTTCATTTTTGGGGCCTGGGCACGTGGCTTGCTCAGTAGAGGAGGAGGGGCAGCCGCCCAGATCTCCCCATCCCAGGGATTTAAAGCAGTGCGCGAGGAAGGAAAGAACCAGAAAGAGGAGCAAGAGGGGCAGCAGTTGATTGACAGTACATTTGTGGGCTTCAAAATCTTCAAAATCTTAAAAAACCATGAACTTCATAGGGGTCTGGAATGGATTAATTGTATTTCCATACAACCCAATGGGAAAATTTGTTTCAGTTCTCAACCAACTCGGTTCACAACCAAAATTATGGAACAAATTGTGGTTGTGAACCGAGGTTCCACTGTATTATGGCTACTTAAATGCTAATGGAACATTCCAAGTATCAGGTTTTCCTTTAGAACATAATATATTTCATATACTACAGAGACAACTTTTCCTTCCTACTGTAGGAAATAGCAGGAAAATAATATCCTTTCTTTTTAACCTTAAGATCATAGATAGTTAAGCAACATGTTCAATGGGGCCTATCACCCAACAGAAAGATTGCTGGTGTTTACATTTTTTTATACAAATAATGTAAACTTCCCCTAGTAAAGGGTGGAAATAATTTAAAAACATGTTTTTGTAGTACAAAAGCAGTACTGAATAAACAAAAACTAGATAGCTGGATTCACCTCAGCTAAGCCTATGAAGAGAGACACAAAATACAGACACTAAATATATACTTGACACAGCCTTCTAGTTAATGCAAGAATGCACATTTTTCTGCATTAAGAACCTGGTTAGCATGAATCAGTTGTCTAAAAACAAAGGAATGTTCTGAACCATGTCATCGCAATATTACTCTTCCAAACTAAAGAACAAAGCAAGCATGTTGGTTTTGTATTTATTTTCCTTTTGCCATTCATTTTCTGTGTGGCTGGAAATGAAGGCAAATTATGAAATACTTAAGAAAGCAGATGTCAAGCAACTCTGTATTCAGATACCGTTGAAGTCATAGTAGGAAAAGTATTAGAAAGATATATACCAAATAATTTCTCATCTCTATTGTGCTAGTTGTATGAAGTATGCAAACATTTCTATTTTCCTATAGGAAATGTGACAAAAGTATTAGAGAGATGGGAGGAATGGAGAGGAGAGAATGGCAGAAATGTCTGCCAGAGCAAATAATAGCCAGTAGGAATGAATGCATTTTCACTAGACATGAAGGCATTTGCATATTCTTATTGGTAATAAGGTATTTGCTTCTTTGACATGACATCCAACCTCTAGATCAGGGGTGTCAAACTTGCAGCCTCACGTTGTCGTCACGTGACATATCATGACTTTTTCCCCTTTGCTAAACCAGGGGTGGGCATGGCCAACACGTGACGCATCTGGCCTGCAGGCTGCGAGTTTGACACCCCTGCTGTAGATCATCATTGTGCCAAGCTTCATATGCCCCCCAAACCCTTAAAATCCATCTATACCCCAGGTTCTGAATTAAAGTGGTTATGAATCCTTGAGGTCTGTTTCTTTGAATTGATTTGGAGTTGTGTGGGGGTCTTTTTTTGGGGGGTGACCATTCCCTTTTTGGCAATATATATGTATATTTGTTTATAATGTTCTACTGATGTATTTTATAAAACTTCCCAGAATCGTGAAAGGTTGGAACAGTCTATACACTTCTAAATAAATAAGATGGCATTAAGGGCAGCAGGTCAACCAAAAGGCTTTGGTTCTATCAGCGAAGGTGAAAACCAGTATTTTTTGATGCACAGAAACTAAAGTCAAGGGGAATTTACATTTGTAGAAGCCACAGGAAGGGACTGAGGGGGATGTCATCCATTCCTGACATGCCAAACTGGTAAGTGGAGCATCCTTTAGGTGGAGCAAGGGGCAAATATAGACACTGGTTTAGTTATAGGAATGAGAAACAAAGCATTGAAAGTGCTGAAATACCAGGATAGGATCAAATTGTCATGGAGAAAATCTATCTATGTGGTTACTAAAAATCAACAATGACTTGATTGCACGTAATCAATTAAGGGTATTAACTGCTTGCATTTGTCTATTTAGGAGCCATGGCGGTGCAGTGGTTAGAGTGCTTAGTACTTAGTAATTAGTATGTAGCTGCCAGCTGCCTGCAATTTAGCAGTTCAAATCTCA